>DVQH01000632.1:0-20341 GCA_018231625.1 Papilio phestus | reverse complement strand
GATTAAGTTTTCAAGCCATAAAATAGTTTCTAAGGGTATTAAAAAAGAACCTACTCAAGTGTAAATATATAGGAGATAATTTAGAAAAAATAAAATAAAAAAGCAAAAAAAGGTGAACCGATTCCGTCGAGCCGGACTCGAACCAGCGACCTAAGGATTACCATTGAGGAAATGGGCATCTACAGTCCTCCGCTCTACCAACTGAGCTATCGACGGAACACGCTGAGGCGAGAGCAGTGTCTAGCGATATTTGAGCTCACTCCATTCTGAATCCAAGTTAGTCGAGTTTCGAAACTTGTTTCGTCTCACTCACTCACTGATTAGCATCATTAACCGAGTGTGATTATCACCGATAACTTCCATCCACTCGTGTGGTGTGCTAACGTGCCATAAGCACGCTCTTTTCTCTCCAAATCTCTTTCTCTCTCACCCACTTTCCAAATGTTTGCTTTTTCGAAATGATTTGCATGAATATTTGAAACATATAACCCACACACACCTCTCTCTTTCTCTTTCCCAGCTGAATAAACTTTGAATTTCCCCGATTACGCAACTAAACACGCCATAAACCTGACTCACCGTTTTTACATACACAAAAAATTATATAGTATAGTAAAGTATAAGTAAATATAATAAAAAACCTATGACTCAAGTTGAGAGAGAAATTGTTTATTGCATTGAAATTGTGACTTCATCAATTCAAATCCTTTAACCGGAAATGTTCCAAATTTTTTAAAACCTGATCTTGATCACTGATCAATAATCAGGTGTTTATTTATGTAATTGAAAATAAAATCATATTCTTGTTATTATTGATTAGTATAGTATAAGTGATAGCATATACATGTTTTATAATATATATATTATAAGTATAAACTCCAAAAAGAGGTATGACCGAAAAAAATGAAAATAACAACGAACATAAAACAAGATAGATTACAAAAAGATAATGATGATGATGATGAAATGATTGATGCCCGTGAGTTTTGGATGAGGTAAAGGTGTATAAGTCGGAGTGGTTGAATACTTGATCTAGTACGCAAATCGTCGTCTTTTATTCCCCTGTTGTTTTGATGATTAAATTTAACAAAAAATAATATATAAGTTTTTTTGAAAAATTAGTGAACTAAACTGTTAAAAATACTGTCCAGTTATAATCCAACATTAAGCACGTTTCTGGTTCTGACTCGACAAGTTTTTGTAATAAACTTTCAATTTAAATATGTAAGTTTATAAGGAGACATTTTGGAAAATCAACGCTTATAAGCTGAATTTTTTGAAATTGTAGGGTTATAAGCTAATTTTTCTTAAATTGTCACCTTAAAAGCTGATATTTTTGAAATTGGAAGGTTATAACCAGAAACGTGCTCAATGTCAGGTTATAACCAGACAGTATTTTTAACAGTGTGGGAGATAGTTTGACTCACGTTGGCAGTAGGCTCTGGTGCGACCACTCCAAAGCGTTCTTGTCTCTTGCTGATGGTGTCCTTTTGAGCTGGATTAGCCAATTGGTTAGTAGAAGCCGTAATCGGAGTGCGTGCCTTGAGAGTTGTCGTGGTGGGAACCGTGCCAAAACGATCCTTACGTCGGTCCAGTCTCTCCTTCTCGTCCAACGTCTTCGCCTTGCTCGAGACAACCTCCCCGAAGCGTTGGGCTCGTTGTAAAATTCGCTCCGATTCGGTGGTGGCCATTTCCTGGTAGAACAAAAATGGTGGATTTATAATTAGAAAAGAAACAAAACATAAAACCTTTTATCATGTGAATTTCTAAAAAAACGTAAAGTTGTTCGTGTGATCCTACACTCAAAACCAGATTGGCTCTTTTTAGTAAAATTTTACTTGTATAAAAGTTAAAATATGAAGATGGGGCAAGAAATTATATATATAAGTGTATAAATTTTATTTACCACTATAACAGTAAAAAATTGTAAATGATTACTAGCTGTCCTAAGCGACACTTTGATTTAGAGTGTAGAAAGTGTAGAGTTTATGTAAAGTTTGCGAACTTTGGAACTACTCTTGTATATTTTATCTATTTTTCACAGGCTTCTAAAAATCATACTTGACTATTCTAAGTAGATTTGCGAGTTTATAGTTAGATTTTTAAAAATAATTAACAATCGACAACATCTAGTGAAAACTCAATATATCTATTTTTCACAAGTTTTTAAAAAACATACTTGAATATTCTATTAGATACTTATAAGTATAATAGAATATTGTAGAATAGAATTTGTAAATTTGTGTAATTTTGTATAGTTAGATTTTTAAATAATTAACAATCGACAGCATTGGGTGAAAAATCAACAAACCTTAGGTTGAACGCCGAACCGTTCAGCGCGAACCAAGACCTTTGGATCGGCAAATTTCACCATACGAAGTTGTTTGCGTTGTTCAGCGGTGAGAATCGGCTTGTTGCCCGTCAACTTGGTGATCGATGGTGCTGCAGTTGGCGAGAAGGCCAAGGCCCGAGTGGCTCCACCAGTGGACTTGGCAGCGGGTGGATCCGAAGTAGTAGTCATTGCAACACTGGACTCACTACTGCAAATGCTCACCGGTGGCTGGCTGGCGGTGGGTGAAGTGAGTAGATTGCTCGTGTCACCAAGTAGAAGATCTGCGCTGTTGAGTAGTGATTCGTCGGTCTTGCTGATGGTGGATTCGTCGTCACCGCCGAGAATGGCCTCCTCGTCGATCTCCTTCACATCGGCACTCACCTCACGCAACAGTGCCTCCTCGAGCCGCTGAATCAGCTCGCCCTTGTTGCCCACCGTTGACAGCCCCTTAGACTTCAACGCTTGCTTCAGGTCGGCGACCTTTAAAAAATAATAAATAAAATAATTATATAATCTCACTTTAAAGCCGGGTCTCATTTCAAGTCAACCTTCAATGAGTTGAGATTGTTGAGATCCATGATGATGGTATGGTGGTCAAACAAGAATGCGTAGGGAAAAAATGGTATCAAAGCAAGAAGTGAGTGATGCGTGTCAAAATCGTTGTGACCGGCGGTAAATAAATCCGAGACCTATGTCAACAAAACCTTTCACCCAAACACACTGAACAGTTGCAAAATCAGCAAAAGTCAAGCCTGCATTGCAGCATGTAAGCCCGAACCGTCCACAAACAACGTAACAGCTTTCTTGTGTTTGCGCCTTTTTCGGTGTTTGCAAACTTGTGCTTCATAACAACTGTATATTTGAAGTGGTTGTCTCAATTTGATGGGTGACAATCCAAAAGTGAGACGACAAATTCTTCCCGAAGGCAGTGACCAAGAGGAATTGGATCGATTCAGGGCGAGTGTCAGACGAAAAACTCTGGACTCGGGGCGCACTGCTAAACTACCACTTTGTCCATTTGGCTCGGCTTGCTACCGCAAGAATCCAAAACACCGAGCTGAATATCTACATCCGGACAAAATGCAGGAAGAGGCCTCGACAACGACACAAAGCCGTGAGTATCGTGACCCTTGGCTCGAGTATATCCGCACAACATTTATAGGTACATATATATTATAACGAAAAATCACAGATTACTTAAATAGAATAGTTTTTTACTTGCATAATTAACTTGGGAAAGATTAATTTTAGGATACAACGGATTAGACACTGAGCTATGCAAGTTGGTGTGGCATAACTAATTATATGACATTCTTGGTGTTTGGACGCACAGATAAAACTTCACAACCGACACTTGCGAACTATTTTGGGAAGCGAAAGTTGGATGGTGTTCAATCTGGTAGCAATGCTGGTGCCGTCCAGAAGGTGCCAAAAGATGATGTCAATGACTATAATATCGACGACGAGGAATTGAGTGATATTGAAGACAACGAACTGCTTGTTCCGATCAAAGCCACCGATCTCAAGGTATGTTGTTGTTGGGTTTACCAAAGAAACACTATTTTGCCAAGTGAGCATTTTAATTTAAAAGATCTCACTTAATGCCATCCAAACTCAGATCTGTGGGACTTATTGTTTTTCTTCTTTTTTTTGCAGACTCATCGCAAACTTGAGTCGTCAAAACGCAGCGGTGGAATTGCCGAGACCAACAATCTCGGTCGGTTAATGCCCGACATCAAACGCATTCTCAACGAGCCAGATGATCTACAGAAAATTGAAGGCTCCACTCCACTCGACATACCGAGTTCGAGTTCGGAGACTGACACGCCTACCAAGGAAGAGCAAGGGGAGAGGACTGCTAGACAGTCGATTTCCAAGCGGAATCGATCCGTGTCCGAGTGGAAGGCACTGATCAAACAGATTTTTCTCGTTTCCATGCCTGACGATTTTTTCGAGTTTTGGAATCTTTGCAAAATAATCTCACCGAGAACTCCGCTGGATGCGTTTCGCAAGACACTCGGTTTACGACTGGTGGGACCATTTGAGGTACTTGCTGGTCTCATTGATGAGAGACACGTGGGCAAGGAGTCGATACTCACACACTATCGCTTCCTCTACGATCCACCCGAAGTGCAAACATTTGCCGTGGTGGCACCGGACACCGAGGTGGAACTCGATGCGAGTCACCTGTATCACCTGGGATACTTTCGGGACATTCCCGAAGAGGAATACCCGGTGGTGGTTTCCAACGATCCCACCAAATCATGCGTGATCTCAGGCGAGGCCGATAACATATTCAGTGCATTCTATCTTCTCCTACGTGATAAACAATCATGGGTCAACTCGAAGGATTCCAAGTTTTACAACAATACCACCATGAAGGAGAGTGTCAAGAATCAGGCACTCCGAGTGAAGGCCTATGCCGAGGCGCGAAAGATTCCCTTTGATTCCACCGAGCAACTGAAGAAGCGCAAGAAGAAGACCAACGCATCCACTTTTCACCGGTTTGGCCTAGTGGTCGAGATGGTGGACAACGTGGGCTACCGAGAGTTGCCCAAGAAGGATGACTACTACCGGAAGTTATTTAAGAAGATCACTGATCTCGAGTCGGACGACGAACGGCGCCGTTCATCGATGCTGGCCGAGGTGCAGGATGTCTGTCGGTGGATCACCATTGCCAACGATGAAAAAGACTTTGGCATGGGCCTCGAGTTTGGTCTTGATCTCTTCTGCACGGGCCATCCCTTCTTCCACAAGTCCACCGCACACCTCCTCAACCAAGCCTACCAACTACTCGCAAGACAGCCCTTTGCCACCATCATCAAGGCTCATCTCAACGATCGACAAACGCTTTTAGAAAAGTTGTCTAAGATTTAACCAGAATGACATGTCTCTTTATTATACACTCATGAGTTATGTATTATGAAATTATTATGATTTTAATTATTATTATTATTGTTATAATGTTTTATTATTATGATAAAATATTTCATTAATAAAAAAGAGCAGCTTCACCGTGCTTTGGAGCTTTTCTTGTTGGACTTTTTATTGGACAATTCGTGGCCAATGCGAGCCGCAGTGGTTTGTTGTTGTTTGGTGCTGCGTTGCTTCTTGCTTGTACTCTTCATCTTGGTGGAATGTTTGCTGCTTTTCCGAGTAGACTGGTCGAGCACTTTCTTCTCGATCGCTCTCTAAGCGTGGGTATTAAGTTTTTCAAAAAGGTTTTAAGATAATAATTCGAATCAACAACAAAAGTTAGAATCGAATCGGTTAAGAATTCGAAGCATAACAATGAACGTATTTAGATTCGAATTGGTTAAGAATTCGAATCTTACTGCGAATGGGCGAAAAGTGTGACCGAAACAAAAATGCCCAAACTCTTCGATAATATATAGGAAGACATTTTCAGGTTCAATTTATCTATTGAAAAGCATAGACAATTGTTACAGTTTACACAATTTGGGTTGTTCTATTTTTTATTTACGGACGAATAAAATGTATAAAATATTTTCTTTTTTAAATAAATAAAATCACAAAAAAACTTACTTGTGGATTCCACATAAAATTAACACAACTGGAAATAATGATCAAAAGCAAGAAAAGCGAAGCAAAGACAGCCCAGAGAATGTAAGGTTTTGACTCTTCTGGTCGCGGTGTTTTCAAAGATATGGAATCTGTTGGGAGAGCCATTACACTGTGTGTCATCGTTGACTAAGTGAGTAAAATGAGGAAAATATTATGACAAAGCGATTATGAGAATGAGCATTTTATGACTAGCGTGAGA
Source organism: Papilio phestus (assembly GCA_018231625.1). Lineage (NCBI taxonomy): Eukaryota > Metazoa > Arthropoda > Insecta > Lepidoptera > Papilionidae > Papilio > Papilio phestus. Next base: position 14,225 of record DVQH01000632.1, on the reverse strand, counting down.
TGAGGAATGGAAAATGGGTGGAATCGAGAAGTGTTTCACTACTTGTTGGCGTCTTGTTCTTCACTTTTATCCTCGACCATGAGCAGTGGCATCGAATAGGTCTGCATTTTGAGGTACTCGAGGAGAACAGTGGTAATCGAGTTATAGATTGCCGAGTAGATCAACAGAAAGGTCACCGCAAAAGCAACAGACCAAGTTTTCACTTTGCGTGCAAACCTCGAACCGAATCCATCGTGAGACGACTTTGCTCGCCAAAAACTACCAAAACAACCCAAATTAACAATATAGCCATACAACACCTATTACTGGTTACCTGATTAATCGAGTTTGAACGAGAAAATTATTGGAACTTGAAGAAAGTGATCGACAGAGTGGAGCTTTCGAAATCGAGATTTCCGATAAAATTATTGGTTTTAGTGTGAATCTGCCTATTCTGCAAAGTGGATTGAGAGCGAGACGAGCTCGGCATAAATTCGCGATGGATGCCATCGTGTGAGTATTGAGGCTATAGAACGACAACGAAGAGATCAAAAAATTACATTCCAAAGTTCGTTTGAAAAGTCACCCAACCAAAACATAAACAATCGTTAGTCAACACGATAGAATCGATTGCCTCGTTCCTTTCAGTTTATTTGAAGCGTTTCTCCACTTGTGACTAAATGTAACGCATGCGCATGCGGTGATGCGTTACTGTTGATCGTGCTTCTCTTCTCCTCAACGCATGCGCTTTGCTTGTGTAAAAGTGGAGAGTGCGCGGTGTTATGTGCGGCCAGCCAGTCACGTTGTACACGCTCTAACTTCCTTTTCCCTCTCTCTTTGCCTGTGTGCACGCTTGTCTCACTCTGTTTTTCGGGTTGAGTCGTTTGATTTCTCCAAATGTAAGTGGATTTATATTATTTTTACAATTGATATTCTATAATTTATAATTAACTAATCTTTTCCGCAATATAGACTTATCATGGCAAAACCACGCTACGAGACGGTGATTGGTCTACACAAGGGCCACAAGGTGACCAAGAACACCAACTACCAGAACCGGCCATCTTCCAAGAAGGGAGTAAGTTGTTTTTGTTTGTTTGCTTACTTTGAAGAAAAATTATTTTAAAGAGATTCTCTTGTTAAAAATAGTCTCAAATAGCCACTTTGAGAATATTTATTAAAAAATCATTCAAAAAACACTTTTTATTAATTTATAAACGTGATTTTACAATCTCGTTTCTTATTTTTAGCTTATTATTGAAATATAAATAGTTGTTTAAGTACCATTACGATTTAATCAAGTTAGGTACATTTTCGTTTACAAGTCTAAATATAAAAATAATTTACAAATTGCAGCGATGTTTCAAGTTTGCAGTGTAGCTTTCATAATGCATCGAACACTGTCATCTTTTTTTCTTTGGTTGACTTTTCTATGTAAAGTTGAAGAATTAAACTTGAAGCCACACGGTATAGACACTTTATCTCCTATATATTAATGAATAATATGTTCTATGTTCTGTCATTTTTGGTATTCTGCTACCCATATTTTTGTATTGTGAGAGTTACGTTACTTCCTCTGTGCTTAACCTATTCGAATCCAACTTTCGTTGTGATTCGAATTCGTTACCGATTCGAATTTAACTTTACGTGTTATAATTAGAATTTTATTCTGATTCGGTTCGAATTTTGTGGATAAATCTTCGAATTCCTCGTCAATTGGAATTTGAACTTTTTCAATTCTCGCTCGATTTGATTCGAATTTTTTGCATAACCTTTCGAATTAACTCGAGTTTGACCTCGGCGACTTTGCTGACGTTTTTTACAAGAAACAGTCGGCCTTCTTTTAAAAAAATTTATTTTAAGATTTTAGTTAGATTTTTTAAAACTAAAAATTTGACATTTGTTTTTTTCTTTCTCTACAGCGCATCACCAAGCACAACAAGTTCATCCGTAGCGTTGTGCGTGAGATTGCAGGCTTTGCGCCGTACGAGCGTCGTACCATGGAGTTGTTGCGTATCTCCAAAGACAAGCGTGCACTCAAGTTTCTCAAGAAACGCCTCGGCACTCACTTGCGTGGCAAGAGGAAGCGTGATGAGCTCTCTCAGGTGATCGTTCAACAGCGAAAGGCTGCCCAGGCTTCCGCCAAGTAAAACATCTTTCTCGTCTCATCACCTCCGAAAGTTTTTTGTAATATCTCTCTTTCAAAAATAATAAATTTGACAAGTTTATTTTTAAAGCGTGAATTTTATTATTTGATTAACACTTGGTTAGGTTTTAGGGGTCACTTTCGACCCAAGGCATTTTTTGACAATTTTTTAAAATATGAAACCCTTGACAAAAAAATCGGAAATTCATAAAATGTTATAAACAAATAACAACCATTTTTAGATAAAATCGAAATTCTAGAAACTTTTTGATGGTCAATATTTTACCTATACAAATCATTTTATCATATTTTTACAAAAACTGATCTAGGACAGAAAAAAGTCTTAAATGGAATACTGTTTAGTTCTTAAAAATTAGTTGATTTTTTAAATTGAAAAATAAGGTCTAAAAAGGTTAAGTTTTCAACCCATACAATACTTCTTAAGGGTTGTAAAAAACACAACCTATCCGAGTGTTAAGAAGACACAATAGTCACTACCAGAAACCTTTGAAGATACCTTTGAATGCGAGTAAGGTAAAGGCACCAACATTCATCTCACTATCTTTGCCTTGCTCGACATTGGCATTGTGAACCTTGAGGTAGTGCCCTCGGATCTCTCGGAGTGTGCAGTGCAGTGTGTGGCTGATTTGTTGGGACGAGGTGATTAGCTCGTATAACTGAAGAAGAGAGTGGGTAGCTCGGTGAGACCAGTAGCCATCAGTTTGGTTGTCACCGAGGTAGCGAATCGAGTTGAGAGCACTGGTAACCACTTTCTCCGCACTGGGCACCAACCAGCATGCTTTCACACCATGGGTCACTTTGGTGGCCACGAAACTCGGACTGAAGTTCACAATGTGCACTTTCCACTGGCGACACTCCTCGGCTAGTGCCCGCGAGAAGTGTGCTACGTAGGCCTATAGGTGGGTAAGATTGAGATTAGTGAGATTATGAGAAATTCAAAGTTATCAGAACTCGAATTGTAATCAACAAAATAGAATCGAATAGGCTAAGAATTCGAACCATAACAACGAATTCTTAATCAATTCGAATCATAACACCGAAAATTAGAATCTAATCGGTTAAGAATTTGAATCATAACATCGAAAGTTAGATTTGAATTGATAAAGAGTTCGAATTTTATTGCGCATGCGCGAGAAGTGTGAGAGAAAGTGAAAAATGCCAGAACATGAACATATAAACCTACGAACATCATTTTCGTTAATATATTGAAGATTGTCAATTACTTTAAAGCTAAATTGTTAAATTAAAAATCTAATTATTTTCTTATGAGTATTATTTTAAAAAATTCATTTGGTCATTTTATAAGAATCCAATTTGGTACACTAGAAAATTCCAATGAATCATTTACTAATACTGACAAAATAATTATTGAAATGAGTAACCTTACCTTAGTGGCACCATACACGGTAAAAGTTGGCATCGGATAGTGAGCAGCGACAGAGGAGAGATTCACTACCAGACCTCGTCTATGCTTGATCATGGCAGGAAGAATCAAGTGAGTCATCTTGGTCATCGCAATCACATTCACGTTAATTACGGATTGATGCAACTCGCCTTCTTCCTCTACGAAATCACCGAAAATCTCCGGTACGTGACCAACGTTGTTGACCAGTATGAAAATTTGCGAGAGATAAGGCTGAAGAAATGTCTTGACTTGATTGTAGATGTCCACTTGGCTGAAGTCCACTGCTAGTGTGCGAAACTTAACATCGCACTTGCCGTGTTGCAGTATGATACTTTGTGTAATTCGTTGCACGCTTGCCTCGAGTCGAAGTTCACTTCGACTCACAAGTATGAGATTGTAGTTTTTGTGAGCGAGTTGTCGGGCAAACTCGAAGCCAATGCCATCAGTGGCACCAGTCACCACTGCCCATAGTTGTCCATCACCTTTGTGCCACACAAAGCGACGGAGTTGGAGCCACTTCTTGATCCAATGAATCGCTCGTAATGCCAAGACAATCAAAGTACCAACACCCAGAATCCATACCACTTCCGTATAGATCCGAGCAAAATGTTCGGCGGTGTTAACCCCAGAAATAGACATCTTACAACTGATACCCTCATACTCGTTTCATTGCCATTATCTATCAAAAAATTATTTGGAGCTAGAAGTAGTAGCGAATAAACTTTCGTATGATGACGGGTTTGGACAGGTTGTTTACGACAACGATGACCATGGAACTGGTTTGCTTAGATTTAAGTCATACTATATAGTATTGCATTTCATCGAATAATAACTTGTTTGCTCAACTTGTTCAACTCAATTGAAAGATGCTTAATCATTCATAGCGGTGGTATTTCTGTCAGTCAGATATTAATATAATATTACATTTGAATGTTGATTAATTATCCTTTTCACATCATAATAAAACACTCGTGATATATTCTTTTTTATCTTTGTACAACTAAAGGGAACTTACTGTTTGTGTCGGTAGATTTTTTACTTATAAATATTGATATTGATATTTGTCACTAATACACCGTGTGTCTCCAAAAAAATTCAGAAGAGAGATCCATACAACTTGAAAGTAGGTGGTTTGAGGTTTCGAAAATTCCCCCCTTAAAAGTAGGTTTGTTCGGTGAATGAAGAAAAGTCCAAAAACGTTTATTGCAAGTGAAATTGCGAAAGAATGAGTAGCACATTTAGGCGTGTCTAAACAAAGATAAATATGACACAAAATAAGTTGATGTTGATATCATTTTGTAAGTGAGAGTGTCTAGTTTTAATTAGTTTAGTAAAAAATTTTGTCACATATTTGTATTTTAAAAAACAGTTTTTGCTTGTTACCTAGAAAGTATCAAAAAACAGAAGTTATGATTGTAAAAATTAAATTACCCAAAAAAAGTACACACGGGTTAGACTCAACAATACTTCACAACCAAGGTGTAGCTGAATTTCTACTTGTTCTAGGTATTTTGTTTAAAGTTTTTACAATATATTAGTGTGAATATATATATATATTGATTGATTGAAGATGGTGGACAGATGGAAGGTGTTAGGGTCAATGATGAAACTGGCGAGTGAAATGTCAAAAGCGATGATGCAATTGACGTGTATGCCAAGTGAGACCACCACAAGTATCGTGTCGATGAACGGTGAGTGAACTTTAAGTGTTAATAACTACTCAAACCTCAAACTTCTCAACAACTTAATGTTTTCTTTTGTATCATATACTATTTTTGAAAACTAATAACTTGGAATATAATGACACAAGAATTATTTTAATCACACTTATGGTTATTTTATAAAAAATTTTCAAATTTTACAAAACTCAAATTTTAAATGTTTTTAGAATTTAGTTTTTCAAACGAAATCTTAAGTTTTATTCTTTAAATAAACTTTTTATATAATTTTAATTAATAATTTTTAATAAAATCAATTTCAATTACTGTTGTTTAAATTTTGTAATTGTTTTCCTTATTGTAAAGCTGTTTTTGAGTTTTTGAGTAGTAAAATTTTTTTATAAAGCAAAACAATTACATTTAATATTAATTTACATGTAAGTTTTTTTCTAATGTCTTGGCTGAAAACAAAAACATATTTTGTTTGCTATCTGTATTTAAATGTTTAGTTTTAATCAATAATAAAAAAAACTTGTTTTTTAAAATTGTAAGAATTAAAAAGAATAACTTGACGTAAGTTTTAAAATAATTTATGTATCACTAAATTTCTTTTAATAACTAGTTTTAGAAATATTAAAAGTTGTTATTGCACATAACGTTTTGTAACAAAAATGCAACCAATGAATTTGGTACTAGTGCCCAGTGGGTAACCCAACACTATGCGCACAGATCACAACACATGAACAGCGCACATGAAACTATTAATTATGAAATTTTGCATGTTTCAAAGCTAAAAACAATCAAAATTTTCTCAATGCATTCTTGGTTGAAACAAACACTTTAACTTTGAAATCTGTCTTTTCACTGTTCGAGATGAAATGATTAGTTGACATTTTTATGCTAATTTAAAATCGTCACAACTTTATTATCTTAACTTATTGAAAATTTTACTTTGATGTTTTTTCAAGTAGAATAGACTTTTGACTGTGAATTGAAACTATCGAATTTCTATTTAATCTACAATTGATTTGTCAGAAGCCAACTTACAAAAGCATATCGGCTGGTAGGCTCAATAAAAACGCTAAATTCTTATCGGATTTAATTTTGTTTTTTAGTTCAACATATTGGTATAGATCGACGCCTAATGATGCATAGAATCTCGTGGTGAAAGAATTTTTGATGTGCTCAAAATGGTTCTTTTTCATCTCGGACAGTGTTGTTGCAATAGTTTCATATGAGCTGTGAGCATAGTGTTGGGTTACCCAGTGGCGCCAAATCGACCGATGGTGGAGTAGTACGCATGTGCGTAGTGAAAAATGCGCGCGCGATGGCACCTGGTCTGCCACTCGGTGTCACTACTGCGCGCAACCAACACACTTCACTCGGCTTTGTTTTGTGACTTGCACGTTCCAGTTGCGTTTGCACTTCTTTTTGTTTGACACCCCCCTTTCAAACCACAAACCGTATGTTGACATTCTCTTCCCTCACGATCACATTTTGATTCTAGTAATTCTGACAGGATCGAGCGACACGATGGGTCAACAGGAGTTTCTGAGCGAGGGCTCGCTCGACATCATTATCGAGCAACTCAACGACCGACTTCATCCGATTGTTCAGATTCTTGGCACCAAGGTGATGGCCAACAGTCGCATTCGAGCGGTGATCTTTGATGGCCAAACCATGTGTCAGCACTGTATCTTTGTTTCCGAGGAGCTTGACGAATGGTATCACGCGGACAAGTTGACCAAGTTCACCATAATTCGCATCGAGTCGTACACGGTGTCGTCTTTGCCGAAAAAGGAGAACATTCCGGTTATTCTGGTCAACCAAGCCACCATTCTCAAGCCTGGCGAGGAGATTGGCCACAAGTTTGAGACTGGCGAAAGCTTCTTCATCAATTCTGGTTCTTCGGCGACCGAAAATAAGCCAAGTACTTCACATGCTTCGATGCCTAATCGTATGGCAGCTCCATTGGCACCGGTGCAGAATGTCACATTGCCTAGTGGCACCTTCAAGCCCGAACAAACTTGTCCGATTAATGTGTTGACACCTTTCTACAACGCGTGGGTGTTGCGAGCTCGTGTCATTAACAAGGCTCAGGTCCGCACCTACAGCAACAAGAAAGGTGATGGCAAGCTGTTTAGCTTCGATGTCGCCGACGAGTCAGGCGAGATTCGCGTCACTGCCTTCAACGCCGAATGCGATCGTTTCAGCGCTTTGATTGAAAAGGGACAGACCTACTACATATCGAAAGGTGCCATCAAGCCGGCTAACAAGAGGTTCTCCTCTCTGAACAACGATTACGAGATTACTCTCACCAACACGAGCATCATCGAGTCGTGTAACGATGCTCCAGTGGCCTCCACCAAAATTCATTACAAGTTTGTTAATCTGGCCGAATTGAATAACTTGTCGGCGGGTTCCACTGTGGATGTGATTGGCGTGATTCGCACTGTCAGTCCCCCAGAAGTGATCATCAGCAAGAAAACATCACGTGAACTCACCAAACGCGAGGTTTCTCTCGTGGACAAGTCGTTGGCCGAAGTGAGACTCACTTTGTGGAACGAAACAGCAAATGATTTTGTGGCGGAGCCTGGTCAGGTGATGGCACTGCGCGGTGCCACTGTGGGCGAGTTTAAAGGCAAAACTCTGTCCACTACGTCAAGCACCATGATTGAATTTGATCCGGAAATTCCGGAGACGCACACACTGAACACCTGGTACCTCTCCACGGGAACCAACGAAAACTTTGCCAGTCTGAGTCGCGGCTCGGAGTCGGGTGGCATCTCCGAACGGACTCGATTTATCGCAATGATCACGCCCAAACTCCTCTCAGTCGGTGAAACCACCAACACGTACAGCAACGTTCACGCCACGATTGAGACCACCAATCGAATCAGTAACCACCTGTACAAGGCTTGCGGCAACAACGGGTGCAACAAGAAGGTGACCGATGACAACAACGGACTTTACTACTGTACCAAGTGCGAGCGCACCTCGCCAACCTTCTCGTGGCGCTCGATGATCAGTCTTCACCTGGAGGACGTGTCAGGCAATTGCTGGGTGACACTGTTCCAGGAGAACGCCGAGAAACTGCTGGGCATGTCTACTGCCGAGGTGGCCGAACTGAACGAGACCAATCCCACCGAGTACAGTGCCTTGATCAACTCACTTCGCTTCAAGGACTATAGCTTCCGTCTAATGTCACGCATCGAGCAGTACAACAACGACGAACGTATTCGTCACACTGTGGCCAATCTCTTCCCGGTCAAGCCCGCCGATCGAGCACAGCAGATTATGCGATCCATCGATGTTCTCGAAGCACAGTTGGCTGCCTAGGAGAAACCATCGGGTTCATATTATTATTTTTATTATTAATCGATAACATCAGGTGATTATTTCTACATACTACTATTACATCTTGTTTCAAGTATAACTATTGTTATTTTTTCTTGTAATTTTGTAAAGATATCTCAATTTGAGAAAAATGCTAACACACTATAACCGATTTTTACCTCCAGCTTAAGGCTCTTATTTTTTCATAAAATGTTTAAATTTTTTTTAACAAAATAAAATTGTCTACTTTGATGGCCCAATTGGAAAGTGCTCTTTAGTCTATGTTGAGTGGGACCGAGTAAATCTACGGGTTTGTATTTTCATCTATTTTTAAAAAATATATTTATAGATGTCCTATGTTCTGTCAATTTTTCGTTCTCTGCTATTTTTGTACTGTGAGAGTTACGCTACTTCCACTGTGCTTAACAAATTCAAATCTAACTTTTACTGTTGTGATTCGAATTTATCATCAATTCGAATCTAACTTTCTCACTGTATTATGGTTCAAATTTTATTCCGATTCGATTTTTTTTCGAAATAACTCTCCGAATTATGATAACTCGAATTTGAACTCGGCGGCTTTCCCGCCGTTTTTTACATGAGGCAAACGGCACTTTAGCGACTGCCCTTTTGTAAAAATTATTATTATGATTATCACTCGATAACATCAGGTGTTTATTTTTACATACTATTACATTTCATTTCAAGAATAACTATTATAATTTTTTTAACGCTATCATATAATAAACTCTCAATTTGAGAAAAATACTTGCAATCGATTTTTACCTTGAGCTTAATGCTCTTATTTTTCTCCATAAAATGTTTAACATTTAAAAAAATAAAAATGTCTACTTTGTTGGCCCAATTGGAAAGTGCTCTTGATTCTCTAAATAGTCTCTGCTAGGTGGGACCGAGTGTGAGTCAAGTAGTGACCCACTTTATCTGGATGCCACTGCGTCTGGTGACCTGTTTTTTGTTGGTTAGTTGTTGTTGAACGCCAATTTAGACATTGACCTTGTGCCGCCACTGTTCACGGTCCCTTTCAGTGGAACTCTCCGGAGTTGTTTTGAATTGGAACACACAGAATTTCTCCAGAATCCTCTCTAATCTTCTTTTCTATATCAAATCAAAATGTGTTTACAAAGTTGCAAAGTTGGTTGTCGCAAGAAACAAATTCAAAACAAGAGAGTGTATATTAATGTTTGGCTTTTTTACAACTCATCAAAGCTCAACAACAACTGTGTGGAAAATCCCAATATAGAATATTTCAAAACTAAACAACCACTTTCAAACAATAAACGTATAACTTCTTAGTATTCTTGCAACTTAAATTATTCAAATTGATAAAGTTGTCTCTGAGAAAGTATATCCAATAACAAAATAGCAATTAGTTCAAGTGCATTGAACTTTGCTTAAGACTTAAGTATACGACCTTTTTAATTACAATTTATTTTTAAAAAATTTAATACATTTGCACTTATAATCAAACTGGCGTAATAATAATACGAATCACACAAATCAAAACCAATCTTATTTTTATTTAAAATTTAAAGCGCATTTGTGATAAGTTTTATCTCGCGCTTTAGGTCTTTGTTTGTTTTGTTAAATTAAGAACAGTAGAATAAAACTTATGAGTAAAGAAGATAAAAGGGAGAGAGATAAATTGTAAATGGGAGAAGAGAGGATTAAATAGAAAGAGAGTGAGTGAAAAAGAAAAAATTGAGAAAAGAGAGAGAGAGGGAGAAGAGAGAGAAAGAAGATTGAAAGAAGTGGTGAGTAGATGGCGCCCGTACTTGTTATCGCATTGCATAGCCTTTCATGCTAATCTCAATACGCATATATTCGTTTAAGCTCAATCTATATATATTATTATTATTGAAGTTAGATAGATAAATGAAAGAAGTGTACACTTTTCGTTCGGGCAGAAGTGTTTGAGAATCAATGAGCGCGTGCTCTCGAGAGCGCAGAATGAATTCAATCAAGAAGTGCATTGTTCCAGTATCCTGAATCACTGCTGCTGGTTGCAACCCCTCCATAGAGTATATATGGAGTATAAACGAAAAATAGTGAATTTTAGTAGTTGAAAGAACAAAGTGGCCCGCGAGTTATTGCCACCATCACATTATTATTATTATTGCGCTTTGCTAAAGTGTTTTGCGTACGCGCTCGCGTCACCCTTCTCTATCGTACCACCACTTTGATGGCGTCAGAGAGAGAGAGAGAGAGAGAGAGAGAGTGAGAGAGTGAGATAGAATTGGTAATAATAATCATAAGAAAGAGAGAAATAAAGATATTGTGTCATTGAGTCTGTGTTTTTTATTTAATTCTCACAACTAGCTTTAGATTCTCTTCTCTCTTTATATGCTGCTACTCCATTGCACATACACACACATTTCATACATAAACAGGCATCGACGGTTTTGGGTAGAAGAAAATGGTTCCCACTGGGCACGCGCACCCAAAAACTAATGTTGTGTGAGTGTCTGAGAATCGGGAACGATTTTTACTGTGATATCGGGTGATGGCGCTAGACGGGCTTCAAATGTGTGTATGTTTGTATCTCTCTTTCTCTCTGTGTGCGATGTGAGCTAGAGGCGCGAGAAGTGCCAGGTAGGCGCTTGCAATACACCAATACTGCCAGCTTGTATGTGCCGTGCTCCACTGCCACTGCTATCGATGCCATCCTCTCTTCGCCTTGCTCCTCTCTCTCTCTCTCTCTCTATCTTTCTCTCGCTCTTGGTTAGGCTCGATCGTATGTTGTGTTAGTTCGGCACCTCCAGCCTGGCTCAATGGCTAGTGGTTGCGCTGGAACCTCTGCTCACTGCTCTCTCTGTGTGTGCTCACTATGACTCGCTCAACTCTGAGTCTGCATCCCTCTCTGAGTTGGCTTTGTTGCTCTCTCACTCTTTCTCTCTCACACATCTCTCTTTAGCAGTGCTGTGATCCTGTGAGCAGCACTGACTCAGGGCTCTAGTGGTGCCGCGCGTCTTCATTCCATCCTCGGTGGAACTGTGCCAAAAGTGTTGTGGTGAACCGTGTGCAATCTACCTATCATCACATTTGATCAAACTCATTGTGTCATCTAGGTGTGATCAGGTGGAAGTGAACAAGTCATTGTCATCGATTAGTCTCCGTTGTCTATGCGTCTCTCGCCTCTCTCTCTCACTACCCTCTGCCCTCGATTCTCTCACGCTGTGTTTGTTTTGGTGCGTGGGTGCACTCCGTGTCAGGAGGGAAGCGTGCGTTGCTCTCTCCCCCTTACCCTCCACCCCCACTTACCCCTCATGGTCACCCCATGTGACCCTTGTATTGAGAAATAATCAACACACACATTGGTCAGTGGGCAATCATCGGTGGTGTGCGCGCGCTTTCGATCAATCAATCACCGTAGAGACTACCCACACTGCTGCTGCTCGATTGGCTCATTAACTAATCATAGACACACGCACACTCAATTTGCTCTCACTCGGTGCCAGGCTCCGCCTCAATCACGACCTTCCACCTGCATTGGGCAGTGGGTCACGTGTGTTTGTTGATATCTGGCACGGTGTGCCTACCGTGAGGCTCACCCAGAAAGGTACAATCATGGTGAAAAGTGCATTATTTATGAAACTGTACAATCGGCGCCAACAACATGATCCAGCCGAAAGTGATTTACGGACCACGCAACAGGCAAACCCTGTTGTCATTGCTGGTAAGTTCACCTGGTGACTCGCACTACAAGTGTGATTTCTGTTAAGAATGAGAATGGTGCTGATTACCTTAATCGTGATTCGAATCATACTTGTTTAGGTGGCAACAATGGTCTTTCGGTGGTGCCAGAGGTGAAACCATCGACGTTGTCACCAGCGTCATCATCATCTAACGATGGTTCGACAGGCTGTGAAACGGACCATTCATCACCATCACCCTTTTCCTCAAATGGCAGTGTGATTCCACAGGTGAACTCTTCGTCGCTGTCACCACGGTCTTCATCGAATGATAGTGCAGTGGGTTCCGATCACTCGTCACCATCGCCATCGTCTTTTCCCAATGGTGATGCAGTGGTTGTCAATGGTGCACCGATTTCTGAAGTCATCCGTCACACGTCAACACCTTCAAAGACATTCTCGAATAAGGCAGTAGTCCGTGACATAGTGGCATCTCTCGGAGACCACTCGGCACCATCGTCATTTGTCAATAATGCTGCAGTGAGTTCTGAAAACACCGATTCGGCAAGATCCACCTCGAATGAGAGTGCAGTGATCGTGTCAACACCTGCAGAGCCATTCTTAAATGATACAGTGAAGAGGAGTGAGGTGAACTCGAAAGAACCCCATTCGTCATCTGTCAATGGTGATGTAGAAGTGAAAAGAGAAGAGAATTCTGAAGGCGCTCACCTGGCATCATTATCATCGCTACCAAGGAATGATGCTGCAGGTGGCATCGAGTCAAGTAGTAACGTGAAACCGTGTGATATAGAAAAAACAAAAGTAGAAGAAAGTGAAGGCACTCAAGTGAACTTGAATAACTCTGTGAACGGTGAGGTGAAACCAAATGCAATGCTCTACCACAGTCAAGTGCAACAAGATGTCAAACAAGAAGTGCCTGCCGACTGTGAGAGGAACCAAGTATGTGATGACTCCACCAATGATTCCACTGCTACCAATGAGGCTGAGCCCATGGAAGCCACTTGCTCAACGCAAAATCCTAGGCGGAAACGGAGGCGGCGCAGTCGTCGGGGACCATCACTGGTGCGAGTCAAAAAACCTCGTGTTGAGGAAACTAATGAACCGGATGCCAAAGACAACACCAGCCAAAATAACGTTGAAGATGACGCACAAACTAACGGTATTGTTTCACTCGATTCATTTTGTTTCAATTACACTATTCCCCTATAATATAAAAACTAATTAAAATTAAGGGTGGTTCGGATAAAAGAAAAGTTGGAATTCGGGGAGCTTTTAATTAGGGTTAACCCTTATTATTTAGAAATTTCTAAATTGATAAAAAACTTTACATATTATTCAAATTTTGCTTATTGCTAATAATAATAAGTAATAATACTAGTAATAAACTTATTGTGCAAATAAATGTTTTAGTTTTTAACATATATTTTAGCCAAATTTTAAAATTCGTCTTTTACTGATCAGAAGCAGTATCAATTAGTTCTTTTCAAATTCTAGTGCCAAATTTAGATATTTTGGTTATTTTATGTTTATTTTGCCACACATATCATTTGAATTAATGTTCAATTTACCCAATTGGCATTATCATTTTACTATAAACTCATTAAGTCGTCAAACTTTTCAATCGGTCAGTTTGGATATGTGTAAACTAATCTATTGTATGTTGTTTTATGTGTATAAGGTCATGCCGAAGACTCGAATCAGTCGAATGAGTTGAATGAATCGGAAGAGAAGATTGATGGAGTGGATGATGCCAACAAGGAGTACGTGACAGCCTCCACACCATTTCTGGGTTCAGTGTTTCCGGAAGGAACGGCCTACTTCAAAGTGACCGCAGCCTGCTCACCCTGCTACTACATTTATGGCTTCAAAGGTTAGTTGGTGATTATCTTGTTCGAGATTGAATACTTGAATACTAGGGAGTAGTGCGGGTCATAAAATTTTCTTTAGAATTTTAAGTTTGAACACAAAAAATATTAATCCGGACCTAACTAAGAACCAGTGTGTCAAAT
>DVQH01000631.1:0-20354 GCA_018231625.1 Papilio phestus | reverse complement strand
CGCACTTCTCTCGCCCTGCTCATAGGCGAGAGCTCAGCTCTCCCTTCTTATTATTTCTACCAGGGAAAAAAGGAGACTTGGAGTGAGTTTTTTAGGGAAACTTTGGTTGGAAATTGATTGAGAATCAAGTGAGAAAGTGATGTCGCTGGTCTTTTGCCAATATGTTGTCATTATTATCAGTGTCATTATGTCCGGAAGCGCTCCTGGGAGCTATACGGCTCTTCGCCGGTCCCTGAAATTGATATAATAATGAGAATTATTAACAAAAATTGCGGTGAGACAACTAATTAACAGTTAAAGTAATGTTTGGAGAAAAGGAAAACATATTTATGAATAGGATAAGAATCGGTGTAAGTGTTGGAAAATTTTGATGGAGTTTTTGGCTATTGATTCAAAAATAGATTCAAAAAAGCTTAGCATCTTAAGATGTGTCTAATATATGAATCTATTCTGTAGATTCTATACACGAACACCATAAGCTTAATTGATTAATATGATTAAAAAGATTAGAAAGAATTTCACTGTTTGATATTGTACTTCTTTAATTCGTCTTTGTGATATTGCATAAAACGTGAAAAGATGATAATTTGTGATGAATTCGAGAGAATTGGCCAATATCTCTGGCTAGTAAACACATTTCAAGGTCACTTTGTACTGTCAAAGTTAGCTTTTGGTCGTTTCTTGAGTGTTGTTTGTGTACAGTGTCTCTTTTACTTTTCGAAAAACTCTATATTGTAAACTCTACATTTCTTACATGATAGTGATAGTGAGTAAAACTTGAAGCACCCTTATAAGTTTATATTAATATTTTCCATTTTGTATGTCCCCATATACAGTGGTGCTTCAAGTTTTGATCGCTTCACTTTTCATCATGCATAAACTGTGTAGCTTTCACAATGGAACAATTATTTATAATGTAAATTCGAAGCAACAGTGCGTACATTCACATAGCTTGTGATGATTGTTTTCTATTGTATACTATCGATGCTCTCGTGCCTCACTTGTTTTGGTTACACTCGGTGCGATTCACATGCGTCTTCTGTTATTTTTTTTGGCATCTTGGTGATGGGTGCACGCAACCAGACGATATCCCCCAGTTTGGGTGCTTCTCCTATCACCCCATCAGCATCTCTTGCGCTCACTTTTGATAACTCGTATTTTGGTTCACTTTTTTTCTGTGATAATGCTTAGGCCACTTTTTTTAAATGTTGAAACATATCCTAATATTACGTTTTGTGATTTGTTGAGTTTTTAATAATTTTATTATTTAATATTTTAAAAGTTTGTGTTATAAACATAGATATATTAATATAAACAAAATGTTCCAATTTGTTATCGACATGATTTACTCGTTTGGTAATATTAACTTTTTTAAATTTTCGTATTTGAAAATTTTACATTAACTTTTATTATTAAAAACTTTTGCAGGTAGTCTTTTGGCTATCACTTTAACACCGTGGATTGTTCTTGAGCTGTTTACAATGATATCCAACTTTCATCTTGCTTACAAGGAAGGAAAATGCGGCTTTCTCACTTTCATCACTGGAAGCTATTTAGCTCCACAGAATTGCAAAGTGATATTTGACTGGGAATCACCTACCACGGTTTCCAATTTGGTAACTTTTTCAATTAAGGTATGTTCTTGATTGTTGGAATATTTTTTAAAATAATATATTGTAAAAATTGCTGTTTGATTTTTTAAAAATAGTTTTACCAACGAAACTTTAAGCCTTATCCAATTTCCCCCGAAGATCAGTTGTCAGTGCACATTACCAATGGATCCCAAGTGGTTCCTTGCTCGATCGAGTTTGGTGATCTAAACCCTAATCTGGCCAACGTAGCACGTGTTTCTTTCTCGCCAAAAAAGTCTGGAAACTATGCAATCAATATATTGGTTGGCAGTACCTTCGCACACATTCGAGGCTCTCCTTTTAAAGATATCTTTTTCAAGCCGTTGGCACCATCGCCGTTTGTATGTTGCTTTATATTTACACGATTTACATATTTTTTTGCTAATTACGTTCTTTTAATTATATACAGGAAACCTTATTTGTTAATCACTGTTCAACTGTTGTTTGCACCACACAGAATTTGCATGCGTTGATAGTTGAGACCCGAGATCGCTTTGGCAACCTTTGTTTGCTCGACGACGAGATCAATGCAGAATTTGATGCAAGCACCGATTTTAGTGTTACTATTACGGAACTAGTCTCCGAGAAGAAAATCGATGTTTGCTACTACTGGCAGAAACAACATGGCGACAATTCCAGGATGGCTCTTATTCTTGTGCTCGAGTCGTCAGGAGTATACCACGCAGTGATTTCATACAAAGGATCTCTGTTGAAAAATGGTGACTTTACCATAGTTTGTTTAACGGAAGCCGAAGCTGAGATTGTTAAAAAGTCGACTTCTCTGTCCTCTTACTCCAAAAGCTGTTATTTTAATGCTCGACTATTGCCAAGTACAAGCTATAACAATAGCAATGAGAATAAGATTATGAAGCCGAAGAATGTGGTTTGTTTCATCTCTCCTAAGCAGTTGACAATCAAAGAATACTTTTTGAAATTTATTCCTCGGCGAATTACCACCTTTCGTTTGCTGCCATCAACCAAGTTTTACTTTACCCGCAATTATAATACGTCGACATCGAAGAGTAGTGGGGATGTCCAGGGGAGTTTGCATGAAGGTGATGCTTTGAGCAGCGAAGCGAGTGCACACGAGTTCATCATCATTGACGACGGGTCACAGGCACCAATCGAGCTAGCCAGTCCACAGCGCAACATCATTGTGGCTGTCTTCACTCATTTTCTTCTCAACCGAATCGGTGGCAGTGAGACATTCCGCGACAAGCAAGACTTTTTCTACGCAGAAGTGAGACGATATCACCAAAAGAACAACTTTATTCCGGGCAAAATTCACCTGAAAATCTATCGAGACCATTTGTTGGAGTCTTCAATTAAGACCACCAAGTCATTGAATACCAATGATTGGTGCAAGAAGTTTGAGATTGAGTTTGTCGGTGAGAATGGTATTGACTGGGGTGGACTGAGGCGCGAGTGGTACGAGTTGCTATGCAAAACACTGTTCGAGCCACCAACTGATGATATCACCGACAATGCTCTCTTCATGCGCTTCAAAAACGACAAACAGGGTCTGATTCATCCCAACTCGAATTGTGAACACAAGTTGTCTCTCTACGAGTTTGCTGGCAAAATTGTCGGCAAGAGCTTGCTGGACTCTGCTCTCGGTTCTTCCTGTAGATGTCTAGTCAATGCGCGTTTTTCGCGCTCATTTCTCGCTCAACTGATAGGACTTAGAGTCAACTATCGCTACTTTGAGCAAGATGATCCCGATCTGTATGTCTCCAAGGTCAAATTTATTCTCGAAAATGATGTCTCATCGTTGGATCTGTTCTTCAGTGAAGAAGAGTACGACAAAAAGACCGGAAAGCTGATTCGGACCTTTGATTTGATTCCAAATGGAGCAAACATTCGAGTTACAGAAGAGAACAAGATTCGATACCTTGACGCTTTGGCGCAGCATCGCTTGTCCACCTGCGTCAAGGATCAGGTGGAGGCTTTTCTCAAAGGTCTCAACGATCTCATTCCGGATAACCTCTTGTCTATCTTTGATGAGAACGAAATCGAACTGTTGGTGTGTGGGGCTGCCACCTATTCGCTTTCAGACTTGCGACTAAACCACGTTGTCACTGGGGCCACCTACGATTTCCAAAAAGTGGTCGACTGGTTCTGGCGTTCCCTTGCCAACTTCACCGATGAGGAGTTTGCCCGACTGCTCCAGTTCACCACTGGCTGCTCCCATCTTCCCCCGGGTGGCTTCGCCGAGTTGAATCCACGCTTCCAGATATCCTCAGCCTTAACCTACGGCACTCTGCCCACTGCACACACCTGTTTCAATCAGATCTGCCTTCCCGACTATGACTCCTATGACCGATTTGATCGTGCCCTTCGCATTGCCATCACCGAAGGTAGCGAAGGATTTGGCCTTGTCTAAGCACACTCTTCAACCCTATATCCACACTTTACTTAACATATTTCTCAAAATTAATATATATATAAACATAAATAAAAACTCATAAAAATTACCAAATGTATTTTTTTAATAAATATACAAACTAAAGATAGCGGTGTAGTGGTTAATGTCAATGATGAGAATGACGAAAATGAATGAAATAATTAAAGTATTATCGAGCTCCGAGACGATTAAAGACAGAATCACTGGTCTTGTTGTTAGTAGATATTCGTTCAAATACCGTTTGCTTCTGAGTTCCAAGTCGTTCTAGAATTTTATTTAATAAAAAATAACCGGATTACTACAACGGTAAACTTAACATGTCTAGCGTTACCTTTAACATCAGCTTTTCCAAGACGAGACTTTATGCTTGGCTTGTTTGAAACAACAAGATTTCGACTGACAGTCACTGAAGGTTTATTGTTAGAAGTGTTGGCTTGATTCGGCCGTAGCGGAGCCGAGTTAGTATTATTTGTAGTTGAAGTGGTACTTGTCATGTTGGACGAGATCGCTTTGTATATCTCCTTGGAGAAGTTGTTCATTCGACTTTGGGCTTCAATCCTGTTGCGTACTGTGACACTGGTAGCTGACGTAGAAAGGCCAACTCGAGATAACTTGGCTCGTGGCAATTCGTCACTTGGAGGCTCGATACGTTTTCGAGTGTTGAGACCCGTCACGTTTCGTATGATCACTGGCTCATTTCTTACACTCTGCACTGTTCTCGTTCCAACGTTTTCCAGAGATAAATGATTTGTTTTTAACTGACACGATTGCGATGGGATGATTACCCGTGTGGTCTTCGTTACCGGAGTTGAATTTGTTGTCGAAGTGGTCAAAGAGAGCTTGCTTTTGATCCTACTACTGTCGGTGTCCATCGGCTCGCTTGTATCATTGGCGAACACCTTTTCCCGGCTGGTGTTGTTGTGCACCTCTTTGGCGTGTCGCAGTATGGAGATCACATCACCAATCTTCCTAATGCCCATGTCGTAGAGAATTTCCTTGTTGAGCTCGCTCAACATGTCAAAACGAATGCGATTCTCCATGAACACCACCACGTAGTTGTCCGACACATCGCTCGGTAGACCTGACTCCACAAAAAACTTTTTCCAACGATGCGAGGTCATTCTGAGGCAAACCTTGGATCTTGCAATGAACGCCAAAGAAAAGTGGAAACCCCGGAATCGGCGAAAAAGAATCAAGTATTCATATAAATAGCACAGAGAGCGAGGGAGTGTTAGGTAGAGTTGAGACTGCCGCTCACTCAATCATGCTTGCTTGCATGCGCCCCCAAACATTGTCTTCACTAGTGCGGCACTACTCCTAGACAGCGTGACCACTTTCCACTCTTTCCCTCTCTCTCTCATTTATTTTTTAAAATATAAAAAAATATTTTCAACTCCGCTCTTTTTGTTTAAAAATTCCTGTGCATATCTTAGCAGAATTATTTGAAATATATTATTTACACTTTGAAATATAGTCGAGTTTATATTTTTTGGTTAAATCAAAATAATGGTTAATTTCAAAAATTAAAGATTTTAATTGGGTTGATTATTAATCAAAAATGATTGACTATTCTGTGATTAGCAACCAAAAAAATTAGATTTAGAAAAAACAGAATAGATACGGCAATGCAACAGTGGTGCGAGAAAGGGAAGAAAGTGAAGTGTGAAGTGCCTCCGAGGTAACGGGCTAGTGCGGAACACTTTTCGGGAAAGTTGCTGTGTTGTCAGCTAGTAGCAGTCTCGCGTTGGCATCAGGTCTGTGTGCGTCTGTTTTTATGACACGTAAGCTGCGGCAACAAGAGGTCTCGCTACTGATAATCGCTTTTCGCGGGTGCCAAAGTTCAGCCAGTTGTCACCTTGGACCCACTCGGGCCTTATTGTTCACTCTGGCACCGACCTAGAAGAGACCAGGCTCTGGTGAGAAACGATGGAAGCATGAGAGGGAGAGAACCGGCAACCAACAGATGATGTGTGTGATGCTAATCTAGTGCCATCCTGTGCAATTTGGCGTAAAGAGAGCAGAGCAAGTGAGTAATAAGTTTTGAGAGAGCGAGACGAAGTTCAAGATCGAGTTCAAGACGTGTAGAGCTGACGACGACGACGCTTGCATTGCCTTTCTCTTACCATCACTTCTCCATATTTTCCATTGCAATATTCTTTCTACTTTGGTTTCCCTCTACTTCCAAATTATCATTAAGCAAGCACTAATTATATTTAAATTTCACCTTCATCCATGTATTGAATGAAAAAACATTTCAATGCTTTGAAACTATTTCTCGGTCATCAATTATTCATTTTTTTCAATATATACCTTCATAATGGGACATTGGTCCCAAGTTCGTTGCAAATTATTGCCAAATCGGACAATCACTTTGGTTGTTCTTATTAGTGCTCTGGTCAGTTGTTCCAAAATTGACTGGAACAACTACAAGCTTCTACGCTGCTCTGATGCTGCGTGTCAAGGTGAGTAAAAATGGAAACCGGGGTAGCTTTAAAACTTTGACATATGTTAATGCTTTACTTAATTTTATTTTTTAGAGGTGATATCTCATGGATACACTATAAACAAATATCCTTCTCTAGATGATGCAATACTATCTTTCAAGAAAGATGTTGAGGTTCAAATTTTTGGAAAAACCTTCGATAATTTATACTATCTCGCAGAAGTAAGTAATTACAAATTATAAAGTTTTTGTATTTATACGAAACACATAATTACCTATCTTTAGATCAACAATGTCCGCGGTTTTGTGCCTTCAAAATTTGTGAAAGAGACAAATATAGTTAAGAATGAATTACAAGATGCTCCAGTTAACATAGAGGAGATTACTCGGGAAGCAAAAAGTAAGTTGCGACTCAAACGTGATCCAGCAATCGACGCGGGTGAGACTCTTGAAGTATCGGATGAGCCACTGATGGCAAGTTCGAGTTCGCCACTGGAGAGTCAGGCGAGCACCGCTACTCCTCTCTATGCGCAAAAGTTGACTGTGATTGATGGGACCACCTTGCACGAAGACCTCCTCGTCACTGCAACTCCATCTCCGACCTACTCTGCGGAGGCTGTCACCAAAACGGCAACCATCGAGGCCAATTTCACCGAAATCAGCGAGTCTAGTGTCGATGCCGAACCATCTCAAAGTGAGGTGAACAAAGAGCATGAGAATATCGTGCAAAAATTGATGCCTGCAGCTTCTAGTAGTGTTGATGCTAGTAGCGATGTCGATAGCCAAACAAAACTTGAACAATCAGATCAACCTACGGAAAGTGTTTCTAGTCAAATACACACCAAGTTGGATGACGAGTCTAGCATGGATGTGTCAGTTACCCAGAATGATACCGAAGAAGATGCAGATTCAAGTCATTCGGATTCACCTTCAAAACCGATTGACGCTTCCAACGTGTCAGACACACCAGAGACCTTACTTAATACGAATAGCTCATTGTTGAATGAACATGTTGAGGTTGCAAGTGCTAATACGGAAAAGCTTAATGAAGATAGTCCTGAAGAAAATAAAGTGGACACATCAAATCAATCTGAGTCGATTCTCGAACCAGTTGCTTCAGAGATTCCTTTTCAAACTCCCGAAGTGATGTCACCAAATGATTTAAACACCCAATTAGAACAAGATATTCCTCTTCAATCTTCTGAAGTGGCTTCTTCGAATGATTCACATCCTCAATTAGAACAAGATATTCCCCTTCAAACTTCTGAAGATTTACCTTCGAATAATCATCCCGAGCATTCTCTTCCAGAAATTGCTTCAACAATTGAGCCAGTTGTGATTTCTAATAATGTCAATACAGAAATGCCTCAACAAGACACTCCAATTTTCCCGAATCCCGATTATCTTACTAATAATAATGATGCTTCCTCTATGGAAAATGTGCCTTCAGTACCACTTGATACGCCTCAATCACAACCCTCCTTGTTATCTCATGCAAATACAGGTCCACCATCTGGTGCTTTTGCCAATCCGAGTTTAAATACTCAGCCAAACCTGCCTCGTCCAAGTAAAGGTTTATTTGGTCGAAAGTTGAATTCAAATCCAAGCATGCAACCAGTTGGCGAACAAGAGAAACAAAATGCATTTAACGGTGTGCCAGATACCGAGCAAAAGTCAGCCGAAATTGAGCTTAATGATGCTTCAAACAAGGAGATGAACTCGGCTTTGGCTGGCGACTCGCAGCAAGTGCCAACTCTACCTCCACCTTCTTTGCCGCCTATCGTCAAAGTGGCTCCCCACCAGGTTGCAAGCGAGAACTATTCACCTGAAGCAGTTCTACCTGACTCTCCCAACCAGTCTGCTCTACCTACCAATACCAATTCGGATGTTATCGTGGAGAAAGGACACTATGCTCCTACCAACAGCAATTTATTGCCGGAAAAAATGGGTTTTGTGTCTGTCATGATGGAAGTGATGCCTGACGAGCTGGCACTCTTTCTTGAAGGCTTCATGACTCCCCTTCTCATGCGTGCTTTTGTTCTTGTCGCTTTCTTCTGGTATTTTGCTAAAATCTCTATCTGCTGTATCAACTCTATCTTTAGCATTCGAAAACTTAGAGGTAAAAATTAGTTTTACACATAAACCATTGTCATATTAATAATGATTACAATTTTTTAAAAGGCACTTATGGTCGATGCCAACGTAAATTGAACTACTTTGCGACGGAAAATAGTCAATTGAAGGATGAGAGAGACCATGTCCAAGAAATGGTAAAATTGTCTTTCCACATGAATTTCCACTTGTTGGTAACCATTGTTTTGATGCAACTAGGTAACTAATCTAAGGCGTGATATTGCCCTACTTGAAAGACTTAAATATCAACTTGAACAAGACAATGATAAAATAAAGGTATTATATCGATCTATTTTGCTAAGCACACTAACTAAAATACACCACATGATATATAGAGCGAAGTAGTTCAACTGCGTAAAGACAATGCCGCACTGAAAGGACAAGCCGAGAGTGCTCCACAAATTAGTTGCAAACTCGATACCACCTTGAGTGATCTAGAAAAGGCTAATCAAGAAAATGGAGAACTTGTGCTGAAAATTGAAGAGTTAGAAGAGCAAATTGAATCACAAATGGCGTCTCTTAATAACTATCAAAAGCTGGCCAAGTCCGACAAAGATGAGGTAACCTATTCATAATTTTATTTTTTTAAATTAAGGTATTTTTCCAATTAGATCAATGATTTGAACAAAAAACTTAAAATCTTGGAAGAATTAAATGAAGATTTGAAACAAAACTTAAAAGATGTTGAAGAAAATGTCGAGTTGATACAGCAGGAAAACATTAATCTCAAAGTGTTGCAGAACAAATTGAGTGAAGAGAATAAAAATTTGAAGGATGACTTGCTTTCGGCTCAGGAAAGTGCCAAGCATTTTGAGGATGAAAATGTTTCACTTGAGCTTCATATTAATACCACTAAAAGCAAACTATCATTACTTGAAGAGGAATTAGAGAAAAAGAATGCAGAGATTATTTCGATGCAAACTTTATTAGGTAAGCTCAATCAAAATATCAACAAAGAGCACACTCGTCGTCAGATGTCATCTTCATCGGAGATCAATGGTGATGCCGAGTTGACAGATGGCGTCAACGGGGACCTCTCAACTTCTACTGACTCCAATGAGGTTGATTGTGGCACCAAAACTGCTGACGACTCAGTCGACTACTTGCAAGATATTGTACAACTCCAACTACGATTGACCCAAGCAGAATTAGAAAAGAAACAAGTTCAAGATAAACTCGACGCTTTGCAAAAGGAAGTGAATGACTGGAAAGCGTTGATCGAGCAAACTCGCACTGACAACATTCGGCTCAAAGAAGAGACTGAGGCTGCTTCTAAAGAACGACTGAAGGCCGTTACCGAACTAGAGGTGCTTACCAAATACTATAAGGGAAAGGAGCTGGAATATGCCAAAGATATTGGCATTCATCGATTGAAACAAGAGCAGCAAGATGAAGATGTGGTATCGATGAGTTCTAAACTAGAAGTAGTGCAAGAAGAGAACGATCTTCTGAAGAAACAAATGAAGTCTATCAAAAAAGAGCTTGAAGAGACCGAGCGTCGTTACAAGAGTCAGTTGAACCAGCTGGAGAAGCAATCGCACGAGAACTGGATTGCTGCTCGCAATGCTGAGCGTAAGTTCGAGGAGTCGAGAGCAGAGGCCACGGCGCTTCGTCAGACTCTCTCACTCTCGGTGAAGTCTCCACCACCTGCCAACGCAGACCTCTCGCTCAGTGGCTACCTGGATGACACGGCGAGCTCGATTAGTTCCTTGCCAGACGCATTGAACAACTCGTTGCCACCTCTGCCACTCCCTCCGCCACCTCCTCCCCTACCCTTCATGCCTATGCTTCCTCCGCTTAGTTCAATGCCTCTACCAGCAAACCAACCGACAACTGGTCCTTGGACCTTAGAGGGTGGTGAGTCAGGTCCAAACTCTGGAACCTTTTGGAACTCGCCGGCTGCCTCTATTCCACAAGCTCAGCCTCTCGCGTCTGCTCCAAACTCTACCACGACGGCACTCTACCCTTCAGGTTGTTTTACTAGAAATACATAAATGTTAAATAATTAACAATCAATATTTTCCAACAATAGATTCATCGCGTGTGACTTTGCCAGCTCCTGGAGAAACGCTCGTTTTTCCTCAGCCTACTCCGGTTTCAGGTTCATATTCGCAATCACACTATGCTTCCCCGATGGGGCACTCAATGGCAATGACCAACACAGCGAGTGGTCAGAGTGGCTCTTTCTCGATGCCCGCTGCTACCACTGCAAATCCATACCAATATGCAATGCAGCCGTCTCAACAATCCTACAGTGGACAATGGAATGACATGAGTCGGCATACCTATTCACCGGCTCTTTCGCAACGTTCCACTCACACCCCGCTCACCAGTTTGCCGGGCCAGACGGTGCCTACTCCTAGCGTGAAACCAACTCAATCAACGTATGAGATGGCGAATCAGCGGCCGCAGCAGTATGCCCAGCCCCAAGTCCATTCGTCTTTCGAGCAGTCGAATACGGCTGGTGTAGGCCACAATCCCTACAGCATCTCCAACTATCACTCGCAGCTGCAGTCTCATGAATACAACCAAACCAGTAGTGGGTACAACATGACACCTGCCACCATAACTCCGTCACACTCAATGCAAGTCTATGCGCCAGGCCAAACGGGCGCTGAACAGAACCAGTACCCCAGAACCACTCCACATGTGAATGATTCGAACTCAAGGCCAGCTTCGGTACACACCCAAATGGTTTAACCCGACTAGCCTGTGTTTATATGTTTTTTAATTCGATGCTTGTTATGTTCTTTTACACTAAACCATTTGAAAATATAATATTTATTGCATATCAGGCTGCACACTGCAGTGACTCGACATCAGTGGAGTTGGTAATTGCACTTGGGGAGGGTCCATGTTGACAGTAGCCATACTGCAATTGAGATTGGTAGGATCGCAACTATTAGGCGCAATCACAGCAGTTTCAACCGGTGCTGGTGGCTTCCACGAAGCGTATGCCGCTTCCACTTCCCTTTGGCGTTGCTCTTCTTCATTCTTCATCTCATTATACTGATTAATCTCGTATTCGTACACAGGTCTAGTAATTCCCAGTGCGTCAGCCAGATTCTCACTTAGATTTCGGCAAACTGCCACAAAGATCATCAAAATGAAATAAATGGTTTTAGCTTTGATCATTGAGTGTATTACATTGCAAGAAGCGAATTGTAGCCAATGATCCACTGGTCAGTAGTTTTCCTACCAGGCCTAGATTGTTATATACCTAATACACAACATATCAAGTAACACCGAATGTTAAAGATTTTAAAAATATAAAACATACCTCAATCAGATTGTCTGGCAAGGCTGCGTCTGGTTCTGTAGTATCGAATGGTTGAGATTGTCCTAGTTCACCAGGATAGATCACCCCATCACTGCAGTAGATGGGCTGAGGTGGATATAACGGTAGGGACTGTTGCAAGGATTGGCCCAGATCAACAGTGGAGCAACTTGTTGGGATACTCTCTGTATTGAAGCACGCATTTGGCATTGGCGCAGGTTCTCCTGATACATTAGACGGTCCAGAAGGCAACTCCATCATTAGAATTAAAGCTAAGATTTGTATATAGGTAAGAAAAGAAACCAGAGACAGCAAACGCGCGCTCTTGTCAACGATAACTAATGTTTATATATTTACTACGTCAGCATTTTGAACAAAGTATGATAGGTTAATATAGTCGACTTTTCGAAATGCTTCTCACTTGTTTTGCAAACAAAGTATTAATTTGATTATTTAATTTGTATTTACTTAGACAAAATTTGAGTTTGTAGATTTTAATATAAGCATTCTTATAATAATGAAATAAATTGATACAATTTAGAAAAAATACTTGAGAAAATAGTAATATGTGTAGAAAGCGCTAGATGGCGCCGAGTGTTTTGTGTACTAATATAACTACTTGTCGAAGTAGGCTATTTGTGTTGAGACAGGCCATATTTCAAAGCTCACTGCTACCTGATTTCCTGTCTACACTTGGTTATCATGAGTTTTAAAAGTGACACTCGGGACTTGTCGCCTATAGGGATTCGAGAGTTAAAACCGGATGAGCGAATAATTTTTGGACGGTTCAAGATTATTAGAAAACTCGGCGCAGGTATTTTTTAATGTAATAGTCAAGGTTTTTTCTAATGAACTTTTAAAGGTTCTTTTGGTCATGTGTACTATGCTGAAGACACGGACACCGGTCAGAAGGTTGCTGTCAAGCTGGAGAGTGAACGTAATGGTGGCAATACTCAATTGCCAAATGAGAACATAGTCTACCAAGAATTGACCAACGAACCTGGTTTTCCAAAGTGCATTACATACTATTGTGATACGAATGGTGAGATCTTTCTGGTAATGGATGTTCTCTACAAGAATTTGAAACAGTTGCACGAGGTGTGTGATCGCAAGTTTTCTGTCAAAACTGTTCTCTACATTGCAATGCAGACGTTGTCGAGGATCGAAACCATTCACCGGCACAAGTATTATCTGCATTCAATTTTTTCCTACTAGAAATGTGTTAACTTATGATTGGTTTTGCCTCTAGCTACGTCTATCGTGATATAAAGCCTGAAAATTTTATGATTGGAATACCAGGAACAGATAGAGTGAAGATAATTCATTTAGTAGACTTCGGGCTAGCTAAGAAATATATAGATGCAAGTACGAAGGAGCACATCGTAATGCGAGAAAACAGGCCGATGACAGGCACTACTCGTTACATGAGTTGCAACGCTCACCAAAGACGAGAGCTTTCCCGACGCGACGATCTCGAGTCACTGGGCTATCTCTATCTTTACTTGCTCAAAGGCAGTCTTCCATGGTCTGGCTCGCTTCCCTGTAAGAATGCAAGGGAAATGTCTCTAAAGGTTGGCTCAATGAAACAATCCTTCAGTCCTGAGCAACTTTTTGATGGATTTCCAAGTGAATTCGCCGAGTTTCTGCAGTAATATTTTGCATTTCTCAGAGTTGTTGATTTATTCACCATTATTGACTTTTGCAGGTACGCTCGTGGACTGGAATTTGAACAAACTCCCGATTACGAAACGCTTCATAACAAGTTTATGGGTGTGTTTGCTAAACTAAATTTGCAAGATGATGGCATCTTCGATTGGGACCATCTGTTGCCTAATTAAATCTTTTGGTAGCTCACTAATGTGTTATTCCCTCTTTACACTATATATCTTTGAGGTTTTAAACTTCTCTGAGCAGTCATAAATTTTTTTAATTCAAAATATGAAAGACAGAAATATTTATACAAGAATTGGCTGCGAAGGGCGAGATTTATGGGATTTGGCCACGGCCATTCTTGACAGTGGTGTGGAGTTGGAATGAGATTATAAAGCTTTACACTCCGTTAATGTGAGTCATAAAGTGATTGGTGGTGTGCGATGGTCACTTACACACCATGCTTGCCTCCATACCACACTCTATTCAAGTTGCCACTGGAATGGAATTTGCATCCACTCTTCGTGCCATTTCCTCGTTGCACAACTCTTGCTATTGCAATTTTAAAGATGCTCTATTTCAAGAGTTTAAATCTACTTCTGTAGTAACTCTTTGGAGGCCGAAATGTGGCCCAAACATTTTATTCTTATTGCTTGAATTTGTGATGTATTTAAATAGACCTCTCAGTTGTGGGAGATGAAGAATAGATTGAGTAGGTGAAAAAATGTTTGACAATTAGAGTGAGAAGAAGAGAGTGAATTCTTATTCAATTTGATTCGAAATTTTGCTGTTCGATTGGAATTATATTTTTTACAAGAGTAATAAAACTGCGCATAGCGCTAGCTTGTAAAATTAGCTAAAGTCTTCATTTTTACCAAACCTATCATAATTGGACTCAACTAGAATATTTCAACTACTCCCGATGTGTTTTCCACAACTGATGAAACTTGTTTGACTTTGTTTGGGTAGTTTATTCTCAGTGTGGGCTAACATTGAGCTTGTTGGGTGCTAAAATTATCTAACAGTGGAATATCTCAACAATTATTTCCATAGCAAAAGAAGATTACCCAGGCGCTTTTATTCCGAGCGTGTCTGGGAAAGTGCCACACTTGCCATGCTTACTGGCCGACTCTATGCCTCATCAATCTAGTGAGTGTTTGAGCTCGAACCAATGTGCAAGGAGTAGGCAGCGCCAAGGCTATGATCGGTGGATGGAATTAAATTAGATACTGGCACACCGAGTGGGGCAGATTGCGATGACGCGAACACGTGCACGCGTGCAGTCGCCACCAGTCTGACCAACATTGCTGTGAATCGAGAGAAGACAAACGACCGGTGTTTCCGAGCTCATTCAAGTCATTCGTACAGTGATCACTTTGTGCCGTGCCAACAGGCAGAGTTGGCGTTCCCTTTAGCGCCTTTGGCGATTGATTCTCACCCGATGCATGCAGCACCATCGCGAGAGGGTAACCCAACACGATGCGCACAATACATGAACAGCGCACATAATGCAACATGTTTCAAAGCTAGACAATCAAAATTTTCTCAACAAAATCTTGGTTGAAACAAACACTTTAACTTTGAAACCTGCAAAAAACGCCTTTGTTGCAATAGTTTTATGTGCGCTGTGCGCATAGTGTTGGGTTACCCAGAAGCATCACCATTGGCGAGTGGCAGCAATCGACAGCATCACATGGCGGCTAGTTTGCGCCGGTCACCAGCCATCTCATTTCAGTTGCCAATGGACGTGTTGATCACTGGCGCAACCCTCTTATACAACCTAGTGACGCTCAGCTGCTATTACCCATAGTAACCTTGTGGAAATTGTAGCTGCTGCCATTATCGCCATTGTTTTGATCGACAATTGTCTGGCGTTATAGCACGGTAAGTTCACCATGTGGTGATCATTGTGGACACCATTGCCACAAGGTCGCCGAGCTGCAGCTCATGACTCACTCTTCCACAACAATTGCTCCTCTGACCGAGCAACACGTGCTTTTCTTGTTTACTTTTTCCCAATTTTTAATTTCACAAATTATTTTCTTAAATCGTATTAATTCATCTATACACTGCTTCATTAAAATTTTCTAAATCAAGAGGAATCAATCGATACTAACCACGACAAGAGGAGAGGCCAAACAACAAAGTTATTGGCGCCGAAAGGCGGCCCAAGCAGCCGGCCTTCACAACCCGATCTAACCATGACGAAGACACGGTCAAATTCACTGGAGCCTAAAAACTCTTCGGAATCGATTATGACTTCGCAAGAGCTTCTTGATTTGCTCGGAGAAGATCTACGCAAGATAGGTCTTAAAGATGTAGCAAGGATCAAAGCGACATTAGTACACCTTGACTGCAAAAATACCCAGCTGACTGCCGAACTCATGAAGGCAAAAGCAATCTCAGAAGAACTAAAAAATGAAAATCAACAACTTAAAACAGAAAACTCAATCCTCAAGTCACAGGTGGACAAACGCAACCAGCTTTCCTCACAATCTTATGCTGCAGCTTTGGTCCCAAGTACGACTGAATCATTTGCAAGCGGACAAAAACCTCGACAATATTTGACACCAGTCTACACCGTCAATGTTTACCCAAAAGCAATTGAAGGCCAAGATCCCGAAAAATTAAGCAGCGAGCATACAAAGCAACGTCTTAGAGACATAATCAAACCAGCCAGGATCAACGTTTCTGTTAGCAAAATCAGGCGCACCAAACGCGGAGGTATCATTGTGCATTGCGATACTCAAGAAGAGCAGACAAATTTTGTAGAGAAAATTAAAGAGACTACGTCAGATTTTAATGTCGTAATTCCAAGCAAAAGAAACCCAACTTTGACCATGCTTGTTCCCGGTGAATATAAAGACAAGTCTGAAGTTAAGAACGAGCTTCTCAGTGATAATTCTTTTCTCTTGCCTGATGATATAGAAGTCACTTTTTTACGCATTACCAAAAGGAAAAACACTATTGTGTTTATTCAAGTCACACCGCAAACGTATCAAAAACTTTACAAACAAGATTTTCTACTCTGTCTCGGTGGATGGGAAAAATTTAGGCTTGAAGATGAACAACCCAGTCAATGTTTCTACTGTCAACGATACGGACACAAAACAAGCAAATGCAGACACTTTTTAGAAGCAAAGAACAAGAACATCTTAGCGTGCTGTCCAAAATGCTCTGGACAAAACACATGTGAGCGAGGTCAATGTGCAAACCCAAGAGTAATTCGATGCTCAAACTGCGTAGAACACAACAAATACACTGAAAAACGTGGTCAAACATTAAATCTTTGCCCGGTGGACCATACAACAACTGATGCGCAATGTGAAATGAGAAAACGAGCAGTTCAACGATTGAGAAGCATGATTGATTATGGCTTCTAATTATCAACAATCTCACACAATTCTACAACACAACTTAGGTCGAAACTTAATTGCCACGAATGAACTAACTGCTTATATCTCACAACACAGTTTCCCTGCAGCGGCGGTACAAGAACCTTATTTCTATGCAAACTCAATACCTTGTCCTTCATCTCACCTAGTTTTGTTTGACAGTAACTCAGGCATCAGACCAAGAGCAGCCATCATCGTACCGCGGAACTCAAAAGTCTTATATCATCAACAACATTCAACACCTGATCTCTGTGTGTGTACGTTAACACTCGGAAGCAGTAGCATCACTCTAATTTCAGTTTACATTCCACCCGAGCGGACTTCACAAGGAGATATAATATTGATATCACCATATCTAGACAAAATTGAGAACGCTATGCGCCACATAGGAGGAAAAGTACTAATATGCGGTGACTTCAATAGCCACAACCCCATCTGGGGCTCTAATCAATCAGACCAGAGAGGAAAACAGACACTTGACTTTATCGATTCAAACAATCTTCATCTTCTCAATGACAGCGACTCCCCGACATTCTACACAATAAGAGATGGAAGAGAATTTAAAAGTAACATCGACATTACTCTCTGCTCTAGTCCGCTTCTTGTGAAGGTATCAGATTGGCAACTTTGTGATGGAATCACTTGCTCAGATCACAAGGTCATTGCTATAAACCTTACAAAAGAAGGCAATCAAGTTCCAAACAATCTCACTACTCGAATATTTATCACGAATGGCACAATTGACTGGTCAACGTTTACTGAACAAGTGAAAACAAAAGCTCAAAGATGGCAAGTTGACTTAGACTGGACATGCACTGTTGAAGAACTTGACCGAGTAACCGAAAAAATTTTCAAAGACATAATGGGCGCAGCTGAAATGACTTTACCTAAGAAACAACACCAGCAACGATCGGTACCTTGGTGGAATAGCGAACTAACCAAACTAAAAAAGAACAAAAACCGCTGGGAGAGAAAATACAAAAGCTCTTCAAATCAACAATACAAAGACTATTGCTATGGAATGTTCGTAATTCAACGGAAAATCTATAAACAAGCTGTTAAGAAAGCCAAAAAAGAAAATTGGGCACAACGTCTTGCTTCGCAGAATTGTGAAAATGTCTGGAGGGAAGTTTACAAAACAAGCAAAGAACTCAAACTTAAACCACCAGCAACAATAATTAAATCAGATGGCACTTGGACCACTGATGCTGACTCAACTGCTAAACATCTTCTTGACACATTTCTTCCAGATGATGACCCTAGTAGCGATGACCTGTACTACCGGAATATTCGACAACAAGCGATCTGTGACTGCATTAACACTGTCGAGGATGACTTAATCTTTTCACATGAAGAAATTTCTTACGCTATACACAACCAAAACGATCTTAAATCTCCTGGTGAAGACGGAATCTCAGCAAACATTCTTAAAGTAGCTTATGATGCAGTTCCAAACGTTTTTGACCATCTTTTCAATCTTTGTCTCACACTTCATCACTTCCCTACTTGGTTCAAGGTGTCGTTGGTGAGAGCTATTCCGAAGGCATCTGCATCAAATCTACAAACCGCCAAAGGTTGGCGTCCTATCAGCCTACTACCAGTCCCTGGGAAAGTGCTTGAGAAGATTCTCATAGATCGAATCAATTTTAACCTCAGATCACGTGGCCTTCTCTACAGCAACCAATACGGCTTTACACCACAGCGTTCTACGATTGATGCCGTAGAGCACGTAGTAAATCATATCAAGAAAATAAGAGAGTCAAAACACAAAAATATGACGTTTGGTGCAATAGTCTCTCTCGACGTGAGTGGTGCCTTTGACAACGCATCGTGGCCAGCAATACTTTGTAGGCTCAAAAAACTTGCGATTCCTCACAATCTATGGCACATGTGTCATAGCTACTTTTCAAGCAGAACTGCCAAATTCGAAATTGCCGGTGTGAAAGTAGTCAAGAACGTGACTAGAGGGTGTCCACAAGGATCAGCATGCGGTCCAAGTTTTTGGAATATCTTATACGATGAAGTGTTTGAGCTGAGACTTCCTGCCAACTGTGAATTAGTGGCTTTTGCTGATGATCTACTGTTGATGAGTTGGGCGAGTGACTTACCGGCGCTTGAAGAACAAACTAATACTGCAATTAAGTTAATCGCTGACTGGGGTCAAGGAGTTAAACTCTCGTTTAATGAAACCAAAACTAAGGTGATGGTAATCCACAGCAAGAGAGCCACTCAAGACCTCCACTTGTCAATGAATGGATCAAGACTTGAACTAGTTGACTCTTTTCGGTATCTTGGCATCATAATAGACAACAAGTTAAAATGGAAATTACATTTGAAGCATGTACAATCAAAAGCAATGAAACTAAGCACATGGCTGACAAGACTAGCTCGAAATACTTGGGGGCTGAATTCAGATGTGACTTATGACATCTACAAACTCGCATTGGAACCTCTGGTACTGTACGGAGCGGAGGTGTGGCATTCAGCTCTAAAATACAAATGGGCAGCAGATATTCTAAACCAGATCCAAAGAAGTTTCTTACTACGAATTTGCAAAGGTTACCGTACTCTTTCTTTTGATGCTCTCTGTATAATCACCAACATTCCTCCGATAACTGAGAAAGTAAAAGAATTTCCGCGTTTGCGAGAAGCAAAAACGAAAGGGGAGCTGTCACTCAATATGTCAAAGCTACAAGTCGAAGTTCCAACAAAACCTTTGCGACACCCAGCATTATCTATAGAATCATTTGTACACCTCACTGAAGCCTCAAATAATGATGATCCAGTGTTGAAGATCTACACGGACGGTTCAAAAACTGATGATGGGGTCGGCTGTGCATTTGTCGTATATAAAAACGGAGAAGAAATAAGCTCTCAGCACTATCGACTTCCAAACTACAGCACTGTGTTTCAAGCAGAGCTAATAGCTATAAAAGTATCGCTTGAATATCTGACGGACCACTCTGTGCTTCCAACTTCAGTTACATTGCACACTGACTCACAATCTTCGCTACAGGCCATTCGAGACCGAGAGAATAGATCGCCGATAGTTAATGACATACAAAATTTACTTTTTCATTTTAAGTTGATGACAACTTCAATAAGCCTTTACTGGACACGCGCTCACGTAGGAACAACCGGAAATGAACGAGCAGATCAGCTAGCAAAGAGTTTTCTTCTACAAAGCGCAATCTTCTACCCACTGAATGCACCTAAAAGCTACATCAAAAGAAAACTACGAATAGATACATTGAATACATGGAACAGAATCTGGAGCCTTTCTGAAAAGGGAAGCTGGACAAGAAAAATTTTTCCGTCAGTAGAACAACGACAGAAAATTGGGAAAATCAAGCACAACTTTATCCGAACCCAGTTTCTATCAAATCACGGCAAATTTGGTGCTTATCTACATCGATTTAGA
>DVQH01000630.1:0-20368 GCA_018231625.1 Papilio phestus | reverse complement strand
CCATCTAGAGTCACAAAGCGAAAAGAGCGACCAATGAAAAAACATACTTGACTACCTAATACATATATCGATATCAAAAAATAATTTTTTGACCACTACCTTCCCCCATCTGTGAGCGATTCGCGATTACTTAACTTGACCCTACCCCCTCCCCGAATATATCGGGAGCAAACACTATTTTTGGGAATTCGGTTTATGATATCAGTCTCTTAATCGAAATCGGTTGCTTAATTTTCCTAGTTCTCTGATTTTGATGAAACTTGCTGCACATGTTTATCTCAC
Organism: Papilio phestus; assembly: GCA_018231625.1. Lineage (NCBI taxonomy): Eukaryota > Metazoa > Arthropoda > Insecta > Lepidoptera > Papilionidae > Papilio > Papilio phestus. Next base: position 20,086 of record DVQH01000630.1, on the reverse strand, counting down.
TATTGGATTTTTCAATTTTTCAAGTAAAAGATCAAAATTGAGTCTTAGAACTCTGCAAACAAATTTTGACTTTTTAATAGCACTCTTATCCATTGAGTCTCTGATTGTCAGCTGACATAAACGTTTTTAATTTTTTAAATAAAATATGCTCTAGATATATATTGGAAACTCCCCTTCCCCCTAATGAGAGCAAACCATGATTTTCAGTGTACCCCCACACCCCCTCTATTTTTGATATAGATATATACATGTCCCCATTTAGGTTGAAGCGTAAATTACAAATTACTTAGCGAGTGTTAATTTGTTTATTTGTTAACAGTAGCGTCACTTTGCGGCAAATTGGAGTTTAAATTAACTTTTACAGTGCTTTAGAAAAATTTTTACTCACATTTACTAAATCAGCTCAGTCAATTGACAATTTTAATGCTGAATCAATACTGACTGTCACTCAACAGACTTTAAATTCATCAGTTAAAGTTATTCGTTTTATATTACATATATATATTTTTATTTGTGTTGTAATAATTTTCATCTGAAGCTCTCCATTCACCACTTTATGAATTGGTTATCAAGGATAGATTCAACAAGATCATGGATTTATTAGTATGTAACCCATATAGATTTTCTCCCTCTTGATAAAAGAGCATTTAGTTAATATATTAGTATCATTCGGCTACCCTCTTTTTTCTAATGTATACCGTATATCATCTTGAAAAATCAATATGCGATAATCACTATTGTCATTGCAACAAAGAGAGACAATTTAATAGAAAATATGGTTCAATTGGTGATGACATGTAATTGGAGATTGTAATGCAGAAGGGGAGAGGGATAGAGAAAACACATTTACAAGTTCGATCGGGAATGAATGATGGATGACATGCGTGGCGTGATCGATGCGGCGGCGAGGGGAAAGCCAAGGAGAAAAGAAACAAACAACAAATTGCGAACAGGGAAGGGAGTAACCATTTGGGGTCACTAATTGCAGGGCTCCTATCAGTAATAACAGGGAAAACAGCAAGATAACGGCGAGGGTGGGGATTGGGGTGGCCCTTCCACTTGGGCCCATTGCAACCGAGAACGACAAGAGATCCACAGGCGTTGTCAACCTTACTGGTCTTGTCACACTCCCACATTCACCCACAGAAATAGTTTCAATTTTCAGTCAAGTGTTGAGACTCTAATTTAATAATCTCACTTGACCTAAGATTGAAATCAAGGGTCTATATAAAGCCTGTCTTCAACAGCTATTAGATACCATTTTCTACAAGCAATCTTCTGACTCTTTACCACCTCTCTTCACAAGACTGAAAAGATGACTGTCTTTTTGTGTCGATTGAAACCATTTCTGTGAGTGTTGGAGAGTATTACATTTAGATATTGAATACTCAGATGGCGATTGCGGGAGGTGGTGCCGAGAGCAAACCACCGGGAGTGGCTCGCAAGTGTGGTGGCCCAGTGGTCTGTGGTGGCACCTGTTGTGGCGTCTGGGGTGGTGCCTGTAGGATGTGTTGCGCGTCTCGGTGCCGTCGGAGGTCAACTTTGCGTTGAAAGGCGCGAGGACAGAGGTCGCATACGAATGGCTTGTAGCCCGTGTGTTTGCGGGCGTGCGTGATCAGGTTGGAGGACTGCGAGAAGGCTTTTCCGCACACATTACACTTGTGAGGCTTCTCGCCCGTGTGGATGTATGTGTGCTTCTTCATGTCGGATTTCTGGTGAAACCTCTTGCCTGTGCGGGACAATAATTGCGATTAGTGCACCTGGATTGCACAGAGTGAATAGCAACTTACCGCAATACATGCAGGGAAATGGTCGTGTGTCCGAGTGAATCAGCATGTGGGTGGAGAGAGTAGAGGAACGCTTGAACTGCTTTCCGCACTGCTTACACTCGAAAGTGCGATCCGAGCCATTTGAGGCAGAACTACTATTGACCAGTTTGGATTTGGACCCACCTACCGACACCAATCCTTCGCTAGCCCCATTCACCGCAACACTTGAATTACGTTGTGTCACTAAGGAGGAGAGCATTTCTCCCCGAAAGATTCGCAGCAGTGCCTCATCATTGGTGACAGAGCTACCCAGGTATGGTAGGTGTGGGGGACCAGTCTGGCCTGGGTGGACTGCATTCTCACCACTACCCGCCAGTTGCGAGAGGATCAGTGAACGAGTGCGGTAGAGCTGCTCGAGATCTGCTAAGGACTGACCAGCCATTCCACGTGCAAGACTGTCCTTAAGTTCTTTGCCGGCCAGCAGTGGATTCGTAATATCAGCCGACAGATCTTTGTGCAGTCGAGAACCAAAAGAGTTGGCAAAGTTGACCAGAGACGATTGGCCCTGGGAGTAAGCCAATGGGTAAAAGGGAGGCGAGTTGGGGGGTGTGATGAGACTATTGCTGTACAATTGCTGGTAGAGCTGATGCTGCTGCTCAACACTTGGCTCAACCACTGACTTGGGGGATGACTGGTTGGTAGATAGGTTGATGGGCTTCTCATCGTCTTCGACCACGTCGATCAACTCGTCCGAGCTATCATCGAAGGCTCCGTTGATTAAATGTGTGCGATCTCCAACTTGCCTCGAGTGGGGCTCGGTACTATCGGAAAGACTGCTCACCGAGGTGTCGTTGAGTGGCGAAGAAGAGCTCGATGAAAGGGATGCCATCGAGTTATCTTCGTCCAGATCCAAATCACCGTTGGACATTTTACACTCACTGGATGCCTTCGCTTTAGACTTGGCAAGAATCGAATTGATCGAGTAGTCCGACACTTTCCTTTGCCCTCTTCCCCTCGGTTCGGAACACTCTTGTTTGTTGTGCGGACCCGAGTCGACGAGTCCATTAATGTCAGCCAAGGGCATCGAAGGTGGAGTGCGTGGACTAAGAAGACCAGCACCAAGACCGTTGTTCATGAATGAGGGCGCGAGAAGAGAACCGTAGGCGGCCGCCATTGAAGTGATGGCCGACATCGGATTGGTGGCGCTCAGCGGCGAGTACGAATTGGCCATCGAATAGGAAGCCAAGAGACTAGGCATATCCACCGGTAGACGGCTAGATGACCCTAGCAGAAACTGGTGTAGCGAGAGATCGGGCACCAAACCGGGCGAAGAGACTAGCGGCGGAATTGTGGAGGACGCGGATGAACCGCTGCTCTCCAAACTGTTCTTCAATTGACTTAGAAGATTGCTTGAGGGTGACTTAGTGGAAGGAGGTAGTGTTGTGGTGGGTGTTGACTTGACCGGCGAAAAGCTCGAGCCCGACGACCGGTGCGATAATTGTGAGAGAGCTGTGTGGACAAAACAAGAGAGAAAGGGCACACTGGTTAGAGCACACGTTACGGGAGTCTGGCTACTGCTAATCTCCAAACAATCCGACAAATCTCGAGTGGTGTAGGCAATGGAAGACTGTGCACTGCGGACCACCGGTGTCATTGTTATATACCAAGGATAAGGGTGGTAAGGAGAGCGTTAGAGTGCGCACAATACCAGTAGCAATTGATGGTTGCTTGGTGGATGGATGCCGGTGGTGCCACTGCACGCCTAGCGTGCACTAGCGCAACCGGACAGAGAGAAGCACAGGTGGAACAGTCACTGACACGCATCACTCACTCATTGGACAAGTTGGTTCATTATCCTGGTGAATCGAGTCTAGCCGGAATCTGGTGCACCACGGTGGCAGTGTCCAAACAGATAGATCCTGCCAACAATGACAGGCGAACTCGTGCGGTCTTCAGGTGTTCAAACAAGCACAATGCATCACAACGGCAGCCAGTGACAGATTGGCCAGAGTGGCACACCATTTCTTCCTGATGCATCTGATTTGCCCACCGCCGCAGTCATTGCACCCACTCATTCTCGTTCGTTCAACCAGGTCAATAGTGTATGCACACAATTCGGTGGCAACTTGGCAATTCGGTTTGGCTGCTGGTCACTCGATCTATTAGACCCATAATAGTGAAATATGATTTGGTCACTGGTATACAATTTTTAAAATTGACTCAATTTAAAAATTACACTTCAAATACGGTAGATTAATCAGCCAAAGTGGACGGCTCGAAACTTGATCTAGCTGTTTATCGGTTCCGGTTCAACTGTCCCAAGAGTTACCGACGCACAGACATACACAACACGCAAAGCGAGCTATGTGTGAGTGTGTGTGTGTGCTTAACGATTGCTTCCGAGGATAAGACGTGGCTTTTCTATTAATATAAAGCCAAGTTGTTGTAAGATGATACACCGAGCTTGATTAAACAACGCAGTGGTAAGAAAGAGCCAAAACAAGATGAATCGAGCAAAGTGTTGATGATAATTATAACTGTGTAAAGATTGAAAGAACCGTACGAATCGTCGAGGTGTGGCTCTCCCAAATTGGAACTGTGATAAGTCTATTTTGGCAGTACCAACACTAGACCCGGGCTAAATACAGCTGTTGGTGGTCAATATTGACCACACTGCGTGCGTAAGTGACCGGATTTGCCCGATTTGGCTCGGTGACGCAACAATGCGACAGGCACAACAAAAACAGTGCTACTGCGAGATGGCCTTGGAGGCCAGGCTAGCTTGCACCCATCGCTCGATAATCCACTGATTCGATCCGTGTTGTTGCCCACCAACAGCATGGCAGCACCATCGGGGCCTCACGCCACTGCCACAATCGGCAATCGACCAGGTGGCCATATTGCACAATCCATGGTGACGATTGGCAGTCCGGTAGCCATAAATAGAGCACCAGCAGTAATTATAGCTCGCAAATCAAAGAGAACATCGTCAGGTAGAAATCAAAATCGAATTACATGTGATAACGCTACCACCGACTACCAATGTACATAATCAATCGAGAAGTGATACAAGCAAACAATCGAAGACAAGCGGAGGAGTGGATTGCCTCTTGAGATACCAGAAGCAGGCATCGGGAGCCGTCTTGGCGCCAAGCGCACTCGTGGCCGACGCGCACTCACCTATTCACCGCCGACGCACTTGAAACGCGCCCGCCTGGCGCCTAGGACCGCCATCATTGTTGTGTCAACAAGTCTATATTCACCGATTATACAACAAACACAAAAAACAATGGCTCGATTTGACCACTACTAGTACGGTCAGTTATTGATTCTACAAATATCTAATCAGTGATTTAATATTTAAACAATTTTCAATGCATTAGGCTGGGAAAAATTGAGATTTCTAAATCTGATCATTCAGTTACAAGTCTATTGAGGCTTTTTCGAGTGTTTCGTCTACCGGTGAAATATTTTTAGAATCAATGACCGACCTTACTGATATGCTACTTGTCAGCTGCATCTGGGTCACCAGGGTCAGGTGGCATCGGCCCTGAGTGATCAGCAAGGCGACCGAGCCTAGACCTCGACGATCACTCGAAAGAGGCGTGTCTAGTGTCAGCATGTGACAAAAAAAATTTTCATTGAAACCAATGGAATTGTGGCTGGCGCGCTAGCATCCGCCATTGGTTTCAATAGAAATTTTTTTGCCACATGCTGACACCAAACACGCCTTTTTCGAGTGCCTGTTGAGTGACAGAGGTCAGCATTTGCCAAGTGATAAAATGTGGCAATGTGGTAAAACAATGACAACACCTGTCCGACACTGTACATACGAGTAGTGGAGTGCAGCGCACGGTAGCTCGCAATCAGAAGCGAGACTTAAGACAAACGATGGTAAACATTACAAGCACACATAAAGACAAATGCACCACAACAAGGTGATACGATGGAGTCTCGGTCCGAGTGGCCCGCTGCGCAAACATTCTAGGTTCTGAATATGTTCGGGTCCGTTCCTTTTGTGGTCGGAACTAGGATTAACTGACCTAAGGGATAACTAAACTGTCGGTCAGATCAGAGATCGGCTTGGACAGAGGCTCGGATTCGATCCATTACCTGGATTACGCAAGGCAGTCTTTCTACCGGGTTCTAGTCAGATTGCTAATCTTGATAGCCGTGTGAGCTGGACGCCACTTTACGACATGTTTGAATGTAAAACCTTGCGTTCGTTTGGTAATTCAAGTCAAACACTACTATCTCTTTTAATCTTTTGTTCGGATAATTTGCTTGTTTATAACTATCTTTCTGTATATCTCTGTATATAGTAGTTGTGTTGTGTTAAATCTTGTCGTGCTCAAGTCTTTTGATAATAATAACAATAATAATAATATTTTGCTAGATTTCTTTTGCGGTTGGGTACACCTAGCACGGATCGTTAATGGCGGTTTCAAGTTCATTTTAGCTTTCTCTGAAACAGGATGACTTGGTTGACATGTTGCAATCACTCATTCTCACTCACTAATGGTGTCTCAAGATAGAGAGCGTGATTTTTGGTGTGTCTTGGGTGGTCACTGAACTTACCATTGGTTCCAGAAAGAGGCTTCACAGTGGTGCATCCTCCGATCATGGTCCAGCCGTGTGATGGCAGTCGGTGCAGCGAGCGATGACTTGAACAGACACTCTGTGGTCCGGTGGGACTAGATACTTCGCACAGTATACATTGAGATGTGATGAGTTGCACAGGTGACTTCCAGTGATACGGTTGGGTGCTATTGGTGTGCTTCGTTCAACTTCTGGCACTCAAGTGAATGGCCATAGTACCTCGGATTCCAGACTGCGTGCCGACAAGGCACCAGTACCAGGCTGAGCACACACGCACACGAGCGCGGACCAGCTTTGGTAAAAAGTAGTGGTGGTGGCTGGCGCGCGTAACTGGTGGGACTCGCAGTTCACACAGCACAGTAGTAGGCAGGCTCGCTCACACTAACCACTAGGTGTGGCCTATGGCAGCGCGAGGCTGGCAACGGGGCTGGCTCCGCAGTGGCAAGTGCCTATTGTTGTCCCAAAAGTGTATGCACCATCAGTAGGGAGGCACAACAAAAAGTTATGACCTCCCCGTTGCCTTTGCCAATAACTGCTCGTAGGTCATTTTACTTTTTGTTGTGCGTCCTACCGATAGTGCATACACTTTTGGGACAACAATAGGCACTTGCCACTGCGGAGTCACAACAATAGTGTGGCGCGTGCCTGGCACACTGCCACGACCCGTTCACTTCGGCCTGATGATGACACCTCCAACCTGGTTGCGCACACGCTCATCTCTGGGCGGTACTGGCAATCTCAGCGCTGCGCGGGTCACACTTCAAAAAATAACTGAGATGACTCGTGAGCAGTGTTTTTTAATAATTGAATTGATACACGTCTCTTTTATAAGATCATCGGGATGTATACTATAAGTTACTCAGTTTGTGATTGGTTTCGGTAATCGACGAATTTAATTATCAAGACGGAATGTAACATAGTCATGGCTGCACTTGGACCTGACCAACAGCTTGAAAGCGGGTGCGGGTTTCAGCAGCTTTCAAGTCAGATGTACACAGTGGCACTTGCCCAGGCACTCCAAAGAGATAATTGGTCTAGCATTGACTTCGGTGACATTTGTAGTCTGCGATTCAGTTACTTTTGATAGATGTGATTAGAGGGCAGAAAATGAGGCCAGGTCAAAGGCTACAACAGGGTCAGCAGCTGGGGCTATGCTCGATAGAAGGATTACCTAATTAAGGGGCAAAGACAAGACGGCAGCCGCATCGCGCACTCGGTGGTGGCTCGTGCGCGACACGCTCCGGTGCATCCGCCCCCCGGGCAGGCGCGCCACCACGCGGCACTCGGCGGGATTCATTGCCGCAGTGGTGCGTGTAGTGGCCACGTGGTCAGTCAGTGTCAGTGAGGGACATCGGCGCACCGGTGGGCCAGTTATGCAACGGCATATGGCTAGCAGGACTGGCTCACCGTTAGAGCCCTTGCTTGCTAGGCCAATCTGAGCCAAATCTACACAGACTAACTGGTTTCAACTGATTAAATTGCCTATGAGCGAGCTGAATGGTAGACTGAGTTTAAGATTTGCGCTGGAGGGTGATGCCTGTCTAGGGCTAGAATGCTGCACCCTCCGCATGCCATCTGCCGCGCGGGCTGCGGTGATTCAGCTAGGCTTGGTGGTGGCAGGTCAATTTTGGGTTATAACCTGACAGTATTTTTAACAGTGAGGTGAGTGTGGGTTCTAATGGTACGACTCGGGCGCCACCATTGAGTCCTTCCAACCACGCTGCTGTCACCGCACTATAGCACAAGTCTAATCTACTCGGAAGCTAGCGTTAATCCGAGTAGATTAGTACTAGTGTCTAATCGACAATTCCGATCATAATAGCGTAAACGTACGGTAACCGATCTCGAAGTCTGCCTAATCGGTGACAAGTGGAGATTAACTCTCGATGGCAAAAGGGCAACCAAATCCCTTGATGCTTCTCAACACTTTGGGCAACCACTTCTGACTATGGTCTGCATTGCGCATTGCAAGTATCTCGGATCAAGGCTACCTGCAATCGACAGGTCTGCTCGACAAGTCAATTAGGGGCCACCAAAAGCTTGGGTTACTCGAGCCATGACTATGTCGCCATGACAGATGTTTGGGTCTGATTCGAGCCAGCGAGCGTTCGATTGGAAATTCCATCGGCCAGAATGATTATGCATGGCAGGGTAGCAGTGCACGGGCGAGTGAGATTCAGGTTGAGATTGTGAGAATTGTGTCGCCTGTCGCACCGCTACTTTACTAGCCAATGCAATGGGAACACAAGCGGTCGTGGGATCAATTGTCTCTCGCCGGCGCACGATCGATTTCGGAGGCGATGGCAAATTAAATTAGGCAAAACCAAAATCAGAACAAGTGCAAATTGTCCCAACGAAGCGCCACCGGGGTGACAACACTCTAGTGAGACGTTTTCGCTTGTGTGCTTTGAGTGAGTGAAAACGAGCAATGCTTTCGAAAAGTGCCATGTGACGCAAGCGAAGTGAGTCGGATCCAATCACAATTAACACGCTCGACCCAATCGGGCCGAAGTGCGGGTGGGTGCAAACTTGGCGATCGCGATCAATCAATGAGACTCAATCTTAGACCACTCGGCGAGGGGCTAGCTCAAGCAAGGAGTCGAGCGATTCTCGTTGGTCGCATTCCTTGGGCACACTGCCACCGCCCGCGGATAGTGCTGTTCGCAGCAGAATTCAAGTCGCACACTCCCCACACTCGGCACTGGCGCTCAGAAATCAATTTTAATTAAAGTCATCCAGGCAATTAGATCGATGGCTGGTGGTATTCCAAGTTTACTCCATCAGACAGAACGTCTTGCGCCAACCTCAACAAATCTTGATCCAAACTGTTATAACCACAGTGCAGTGCAAGTGAATCACCACCAAGGATCACACTTTTGAGTGGGACTCTCAAATTGAAGCACTAGCTCGAGTCAATTGAAATTGGATAGACTCATCAAAACGGCTGTGCTAAGCGAATGGCCATTATACGCTAGTTATAAATTATCGATGGCAGCAACTTGGCGCAATCGATATTGGCAATTACCGAAGCGAGCACACTAGACGTTCACCGAACCGAACCGCGCACCCACACACACACACACAATCGTTTTCAACCGGGTCCGCGTTCTCTCCATTGGTCTGCTTGACTTTAACTAGAGCAGCTCGAAGCAGACTGGCCAAATGGTCGTCTGGAGAGCGGTGGTGTGCAAATCTGTATCAATATCTGCGCGTACGGCACTTGAGAGATCCTCGATTTGGCACCATAGCGTGATTGGGTCCATTCACCAACACACAGCCACCGAGTTGGGCTAATGGGCCTAGTCTGGTGTCATTAAGCACTTTGCGGTTGAGCGCGACTATAGTCTAATGCTAATTAAAAGCAAATAAAAAATCTTTGAGAGATTGAGAATGAGAGAAGGGTGAGCAAAACCAGTGACTATTGGTAGCAGTGTCTCTCACAAAATACTGCAGTGTGCTGGTGATCGACGTTAACCAAACAGTCACCAGGTGAGTGGAGCTGAGAGTCATTGGCCCATGATTGGACTCGGGTTTGCGTAACACTTTGGTTACCTGGCCAAACTTGACATCGATCGACACTACAGTGCTTTAGTGATAAGGCCACCACACTCGACTCTGTTCCGGCGCAATCACTCATTGCGAGTCATATATCACGAGACGCTACATGTCTGGTCATGTCCCGCGGTAGCACGTTGACACTGATAAAAATAGTAAATTAAATCGTAATTAGAGCTAGATTGTTAAATCAATTTTTTTCAAGCTAAACAGAATTAAGACATAGTGAGTGAGTTGGAATGAAGCAAGACTGGGTGATAGTGTTTGGGAGAGGGATCCAAAACAAACAGTGCCTAATGGGTTGCCAGGTGGATCGATCGATTGTGTCTCAATGGCTCGTCAAGCCCACCTCGAACCTAGGGTGTAAAGTGGCACGCGCGGCAATCGATGCACGCGTGTCACTTGAATTATTCTTTTACTCATTGTGTGTAGAGAGACACTAATCAGGACTTCCTCCTCAGTTCTGTGCTGTGTGCAAAGCAAACTACTAACCTGAAATTTCTCGAGAGCTCTACTCTTTTGCTAGTTGACTTTTTAAAATTTATTTATAACACAAAATAGAGAAAGAGAGTCAATCAGGCAGGCACATTGCGATCCAATCGACATTTTCCGTGCCAGAGTTCTCTCCATTTTGATCTCTGTTACTCTGGCGTCAAATTAAAAGCAAATTAAAGTATTGCTATTTTATTGATTAATCGATTTGCATATGCAATCAAGCCGTACTCGTTGTGAGCCAGTGTCAGAATCTCATGAGCGATAGCTGGAACTGAAAATCAACTTGCCTTTACATGTGCACTCTCAACTGTAGCAGTACGCACACAGACCAATAGTTCCGGTAAGGACTGGCTCGCTTGTGCTATGCCCTTGGTTGCTCTTTGACCCTCGTGAGCGAGCACCAATCGGTACTACCTATTTTGGCAACTGTGATGCAAATGTTTTTTTAAAAGTAGCCCGGCTGTGTGCCAGTTTGATCTCCCAAACAGTCAAGGTGACGGTAATCCATCTCCAAACACCGGTAGCTTTGTGGTATTTTTGACAAAAGACCGACGCACAGAAAGAGAGAGAGAGAGAGAGAGAGAGAGAGCCTCTCGTAAATCAATTAAAGTACAAGATGGAGAGAGGCCAGTCGGTCTGGGCAGTGACGTGAGTTGGCGTCGGCGTGCCGCCATACTCAGAACCCGGTGGCCATTGTAAATCAAGCTCGGTGGCACGCCACCTCATGCTAAGTCGCCACTGGCATACTCGATTGCAGTCCACACACTGCAAGCCATGCCAAAATGACCCGATTCCACCGGAATCGACTGGAGGGTGACCCAAACAGCCTTGTCGAGTGTATCAATGTGTCGACGGGCAATGTGCTTAAAAGGCAAAACTTGGAAAGAAAAAACCACCCTCCAAACGGCAATTGATGTCGGTGGAGCTTGTATAATACTTGTAATACGAATGAACTAGTGCAATACGAGTGGGCAAGACGATACGCTGCGGTGACATACGATATGCATCGGTGGCGAGCGATGCGTCGGGCGAGGGTGGCGGTGCGATCTGACCATTTGATTCCATTCAATAACAAGCAGTAGTCCGAGTGCCGACAAATACCCCACCGACACTAATCCGATTGCGGTAAAAGTGGCTCGATGGCACGGTTCTAGCTCACCAGTCGAGACAACAAGCCAAGCAAGCTAAGTGGCCAGCGTACTCCATGGCTTGAATACAATGACACCACTGGCAGCTTTGTTCCAGGCATCACCCAAATCCGAACAATCTGCTTCCCACATAACAAGCGACCAGTAAATCTATGAGACCAAAGCAAAATTGAATCTGTGGAGCTAACACGAATGGAGAGTGAATGAGTGAAAGTGGAATCAAATTACAAATCTACCGGATTTGCGGTGAAAGTGTGGTAGTTGGCAATGAGCACAGTAGCGCACACCATTAGGAAATGAAGTTTTCCCTAATGAAGTTGTCCACTGACACCAGTGACGAACCCGATTGGGGCGCAGATGAACGCCTCTCTGTGGTGACAAATCGCGCGCGTGGGTGCAAATTAAGTGACCACTGTGGTCATCACTGAGTCCTTGGAGTGGGCACAGACCACAAATCACTACTAGGCTAAGCGCTAGTAAGGCGTGTTTCTACTCTATGGCACGTAAACAAGGCGTGCAAATGAGTTACACCCACCGAAGCCGGTGGTCATTAGTGGCGCCAACCAATTGCACCACTGAGGATTAAGTCTGTCGTCTGGTCTGATTGAAATGACCCATACCGCGCACCACTTGCGATTTCGCAAATCGTCAAATCTGAACCGTGTCCAAACAAAACGCTTACTTTGTGATCATAGACCACTGTGACCAGGGAGCATGTATTTGGCGCCCGGGTGATGAATGGGCGGTCACACCGGGTGAGGGAGCAATCTGTCTGATGAAGCTCGCTGCGGCACTTGTTTCCACTCTCTGGCTGGCCTATTCTAGCACTTAATCAATGAATTCTAATCTACTTGGATCTTTGGTGGACGCCAGCGGTGGTACTCGCTGTCCGAGCACGCAAGTCTAATCCTATTAACGTCCATTATTGTGAGTACAGTATCAATTTAACTCATCAGTCGCCACCACTGACTGACACGACTTGCGATGCACTATACACAGGATTTGATACAAGTTGATCCAAAATCTAATTACAAACATCAACATGGCAACACGGCGCTTTCTGTTGATCCTTGGAAACTAATCCTAAGGCGAAATAAGGCACCGCGCTAGAGAAGGCAAAATTTTTATTTTTTTTGCTCTGATACCAAATCAATTGGGTCCGTGAGTCTAGATTTAAAATGGCATCGCATCGCTTGCGGTTGGGCGCCAGCTCAGGTCCCGATGGCGGCGAGGCCAATCCGATTTGCTATGAACCAAGTAGGCCTAATGGTGTTCTGTGGCACTAGCGGTTCGACCCACTTTAGCTTTAGGCTCGACTGGCTTCGAGCAGATGCAAGCACAGCCTCGGAATCAGCTTAATTTGGATACACAGCTACTCTGTGTCACTGCGCGAACCGGCCCGCACGCTTTCTTTGGTTCTGGTTGGGCGCGCGCTGCCCGCAAATTGACCTGTGCTCTTGATCTGACCCAAGGCAACAATCGGGTTCAGTATTATTTAATTTAAATCATCATCGACGAGAGACAGACAAGCTCTAACAGAGATAAAAAAAACGCTAGTCGGTAGGGCTTGTTGACAGTGCCGACGCGGCAGCACTCGATCGAGTTGCCTCGGGGACAATCGGGCTGCATAATGAAGTTGGCGATGTGACCAAGGCCTGGTGGTGGCGCACTGAAGAAAGCCAGCTTAAAAAGTGTACCTTCACAACCATGTTTTGGAGTGTTCGCAAACGTACACAAAAGTGTTTGCTAGAATACACAAAATGTACTTTAATTATGAATATTTATTTCTATGATCACAAGTTTTCTTAGGAACATAACAATATGCGTTTATAAACATTTCATACCAAAGTTATTTTTGAATAAATTCGACTGTTTTCAGTAAAACATATAATGTTCCTGTAACAAAACATGTAACCATGTGTGTTGTGTCTCAGTAGAAAGTCGACACGTTCTTTGTGTAGAGCTCCGATAACACTACAGTTTGCCCTCAAACTTACGCGTTGTTTCCAAGTAAAAGGCATTAATATAATTCTATTCTATTTCCTTTTCCTTCTATTTTGTCTTTACAGTAACGCGTTAGTTTGAGAGTTAACGATAAAGTCCATAGGGTTTCCTTTCATCACATTATTCTGGGAATCATTCGGAGTCGTTTGGTACCAAAAACTTGAACTTTCCAATAAAACTTTCAGATCAGCCGTTAGCGATAAAGTGGGCATGGACTTTGTGATATTTAAGTGGAGTTCATCTCAAATCGATTGTTAGCCAATTTGCAATGTTATAATTTCAATTCACAGTTTAGTGTGTATTTTGTCTTAATTTCAAAATATTTTAATAAATAAAATATATTTTTGTAAAAACAATTATAATTCTGAAAAATATTAAATTATATTTTATTAAAAATTTTAATTACAACATTTTCTTAGCAAACTATTAATTAAATAAAATTTTTAACTATAAGTTCAGTATAGTTTTGGAAAAGTACAAAAAACTTAAATTTTTTAATCATGAATTATAAACAGACAATCACACTATTTTGTCTCACAGTATCCTAATCTTTTTGTCTCCAAATCACTGTTGCACTCAAACACGGAGTGAGGCCAGGCTGCCAAGACGATGATCTGAAAAGTGTCTCGAATTTACTTGAGATACTAAATCTGTGATACTAAAATGGATGACAAAGCTACTCTGTTGACATTGATAAACAAAAACAATGAGAAAATTTGCTTGCAAGGTCCTGAAAACCAATGTTCCAATTCTTTCTAAGGTTTTTACTGTTTTTTTGTGTGACAGTGCCGACGCGGCAAGCACTGGATCGAGTTGCCTCGGGGACAATCGGGCTGCATAATGAAGTTGGCGATGTGACCAAGGCCTGGTGGTTGTGGTGACGCCGAGTCAGCTCGATCGATTGCTTCGTGGCTCGCCCTCTGCTACAAGTTTGATTGGGCCACGCCTGGCAGGTGGACTAATTGGCACTACCGACGGATCAGTGGCTCAGTTGCGCAAAGTGGTCTAATCGGCGGTAGTGTTAATTACTGATGCAGATGTATATCAATTCGGGCTCTAAGATAGCACTTTCAAGTAGACAAGCAAATGTCAGAATGGTTCACTTCTCACTGCTTGCAACGAGAGTGAGTGTTCCATGCAAATTTATGCTAATTGTCTTACACTGGCATTAGTCCAATTGACGCCGGGACTTAATTATTTGCAATGGATAGCGCCACGGCACCGCTCCGAGTGTAAGGCGAATGCGAGCCAACTTGCCGACACTGTGACAGATGAAGAGTTGGATGATGATAACCAAGCTTTGCTGCCCGAGCCTAGTCTCCAAGGGAATCGAGTAGGTCGCGCACTGGGAGTGATGAAGGCATGTGGCACTGGCCGAGGTCAGGCGCACCACCGGGATAATGCCATGTCAAACAGTTTAGGCGCAATTAATGATTGTGCGCGCGAGCCCAACTGCTCCTGTCTGCTGCTTGTCGCTCTGTCTGTCGGTGCGCGATGATGCATTGGATCCACTCTAATGGCAGTCAAATTGAGCAGTCCGCTCAGTGGCTTGGAGATTTCAGACCAATGGTGACGAGCTACAGCGCACCGACAATTTAGACTCTCTGTGGCTAGGCTGGCCAATGAACCGTGCTACTGTGGTCTCGCCGTAATGGTGCCCGAGCACGGTAAAAAAATATGTCCAGATCCAATTCAATTTAATTAAGTAGACCGATTCGAGCCAGTGGACCGCCGGCGGGACCGTCTGGGCCGGCCCAAAGCACTGGCTGCACCGGGCCTAGTCAGATGATGGCCATAGTGGATGCTGAGTGGGAGGTAGTGAGCCATGTGTTGACAAAATGTTTATTATGCTTGGCTTATTGGTTGGAAGCTAAATAGGTTCTGCTTGCAATAGTATGTGACAGGTAGGACTGAGTGACGGGCTCGAGGGTCTCACTAGTATGGGGGCACTAATCGAATCCGATGAGCTTCTGTTGTTGCTCGCTTACTCGAGCGTCGAGAAAGCAGATACCAAAGATCACGCAATTTTGTCATGGATTCTCCATGCAGCCCCGATCGCCGATTTGTGCGCCAAGAATGGTCACTGACAGTGGCAGTCATTTGCCGAGAGTCTAGCCTGGTTATGCACTGGACCAGCTCTGATGAGCCCAGAGGACAATGGACGGAAGCCTTGGACACAATGCGTGAACATCCCTGCCAGATGCCCGAGCATAAATCGCGAGCTCGCCATTGAGCATAAAGGCCAGGCTGGGCGCCACTTTGTTGGTGACAGTACTGGCGTGACCCACCGCCCACTGGCCATGTCAGTGCGTCCAACACAATCCAGAGGCGCTCAATCATAAATAATATGAGCAATAAAGAGTCAAACACAAACAGAGAGAATAGAGGCTAAGTAAACAGAGACCCGGCAGATAGAATCCATTCATCGCAATCAGTCATGTCGTTGCTCATCGTCCACTCGATTCTCTGCTTAGTGTCACCGGCGGGCACACTCGCACCAATCGCACTGGTCACCATAGGCTTATGATAGGCCAGGACGGCGCGCCTGCCACGATGGCGTCAGGCCTCGTCAGGCACTGTCAGCCAAGACTTGTCTGATTGAATTATCAAATCAATAAATGGACAACGTGGTGGCTGCGGTGGCAGGCACTGCCCAGCTACCCCGCACCAGGCTCTGCCAAACCAGTGGGCAAAAAACATGACAAGTTCTAATCGGGAATCTGTCTGACTAGGCTCTGTCCACTGGTGCTTGCAGTGCGTCCTGGCACGCAACCCAACCAAATGGGGTATTGGTCCAGCTCGGTCCTGTTTGCCTACCACTCTCGCTGACCATTCATCGCTCGGCTCTGGCTCTCAATAAATAATGCAATATTCCCTATTGCCGATCGCTTTCTGGTTCTAATCTAATTATTACGATCTATTATAGAGGCCAATTTATTAATTATTTTCTTACAGTTTCTGACCCAATGATAACCTCTCCCAGAAACTGCAAACAGGTTTCAGTGAATCAAGGAATCGATTCTCGGGAGTGAACAGATTACTTTGATGTTGAAACGAATAATCTTTTGCTTTCTCCAAGTTATAACTACTGTACTGAACTGCACTGCAAGTATACTGCACCAAGTTCAATAAAAGACGCACTACCTAGTGCAAGCAATGGATCGATGGATATTGAATCCAAGTCAATTTTACTCAAGTGATGTTTTCATAATTGACACGCGTCCCATTGCGTCCGTGTTTGAATAAGTTACGTTTTAAATTTTAATTAAATTATAGCAAAATATGGTGCTGGCGAGTGGTGTACGTGTGGATCGACGGTGTCGGGCAAGTTGTAATTAGAATTAAAGTAGTTGCCGAGTTGCGAAGCTGAGGGAGGAAGAGAGAGAGAGAGAGAGAGAACTTATTGGTGTGACAGTTTAACACGCTAATTTGAAGAGCACGTGTCACGCGCACTCATACTGGCCAAGTGTCAAGAGTCAGGGGTCAGTGATGTTGGTGTTGGTGGGAGCGGGCCAGCAGCGGCACGCGACCTAGGCGCGAGGGGCCACTCCACCTCACGCCACCTCTACTGCTTGCCTAACCTTTGCCACGTGGCCGCATCTCTTTAGTGATAATTTGCTTTTCGGTGTGTGCACTGGACAACTGGCTTCACTTGCGGCCATTAATCGTGGTCCCATTGACTTGGGGTCGGTCTGATTGGACCGAGTGGCACGCGCACTCACCCGCCCATGTTTGCACTTGTCACTGTCAAGAGCGTGCCGCAAGGCCATGAATATGCCGCATTGGCGATTAATGTGGGACCTAGAGTGGCAAGTGCACGTTCTACTCTGGTCTGCAATCGGTTGGATCATTTCCCAGGACTGATTGGTCATGGATCGCTCCAACTCGGTCTAACTCAATATGTCGTTAGTTCGGGTCGAGTTGAATTAATTAGAGCACTGACAGCCTGATTAAGAAACTAGCCAGGCAGAAGAGTGCCAGATGAGATGGTCGGATGAAGTGACAGGTCGACAGAGGGCGAGACGCCCAGTAGTGTCACACTTGGGCTTCAGGAGCCGACGACACCAGCGCAATGAGAGTGTTAATTAATCGGGTGGTTCGTAGTGGGTGTTGTGACAGTGGTCTGATGCCAGTAGTGGTGAAGCGATTCGAGCGAGCTTATCAAGCACACCACAAACTGGTGTCACTCAGTTTCCCATCCGGCAGTGTCATGCTCGCTCAATCAAGTATGACATCGAGCCCATTCAGTCTAGTTGACTAAATAAACTCTGGCGGACCTTGTTGTCTTAGCAGCCGAGTTGTGTGTTGCGTGCTGGCCTTAAATCATTAATGGCTCTTGTCACTAACCGTGACTTGATGCAGAGCTAGACAGTGCCACGTCACTCACATGGCAACCAACCACTCCGACCAGTGATCAAATAGCCACTCAATGTAGATCTCTTGGCACCAATTTTTTACCAAACAACTCATTGCGATTGGAGCCACTTTGTGTACTACCAGATATATATATCCCTATCAGCACGAGCAATGAGTAAGAGTCATTTTGGTGGTGACCAATGGCCAAGTGACTCATCAGCACGCGTCGCGCCTGTTATGAACTCGATCACGAGGTCTGGAGCAAGCAAACAATCACCGCGCTTTGGTCATTAGCGTAATCGGCGCGCACGGACAAACCAAATCAGTCCATCAGTCAGCCCGTCATTTGAACGAATAGACACTTTAATCAGAACTGAGTGGACTCGCTTTCCGACTATCCACTCTTGCGCAGCGTCTGTTTACATTCTGCCATCTCATGGAATATTAATTATTCTTTGGTCTTCGCCAATCGTTGGTACCATCGAGCTTCTGTGTTGTCACAAGCCTATTCCTGGCCCTCTAAACTGGCAAAATTTTCTGCTTGCTTGTCAACATTCCAAGGTTTTGGGCATGTCAAGAAATAGGCTGACATCACCTAGTGTGAATCGATATAGCAATACAAAGCCATGGCTTACAGTTTAAGTCTGATATTCATAATCAGACAACACTAGCTCATCAGCGCACAATTAAGGAAACCCGGTAAAAGGCAAGCGTCAAATTAGTTAAAAATTAAGCAAACTTGTTAATTAAGTCCGAACTCGACTTGTCTCAATTAAGAACTTGAGAATCAGTGGCGCATCGATCGTGGCAGTGCATTTGAGCAATGGCAAAGCTAGCGAGCGGAGGTGGTCACCGGTGGTGCAGTGACTGGTCACGGCAGTCAGTCGGTAATTGGACCGGTAGGAATCCAATATGGTTTGCAGTGACAAATTGTCTCATTCGTCTTAATGATGTCAAAGCGGTGTCAAACGTAGGCCAGCCAAAGCAGAAGCAGTGTTTTAAAGTGCCCGGCAGTGAGCAGACCCAATCATTGGGTGATTCGCGCTGAGCCGCGCGCTCTGCACCGATGATTTATGGCGCGCCGAAATCTTTTGCTCAAACAATCGACAAACAAAGAGCCAGAGTGAGTCGACCGCGTGCGAGCACTGATCACTATCGACTTTCACTTGTATGGCATTTGTCATTCGAGCACAGCCTATATCTTCGATTGGAATTTTAATTTCTTACCATAAAATCAATTGCAAAATTTAAAATATTGAGGAAGCTTAAATATCGCTAAGGGAAACTGGATTCAGGCAGCTATACGGTCGGAGAAAGAGAACACACAAATTCATAACTGCGAGCGGTGTCCCAGTGGCTCTCAACTACTACTCGGCCACGCGTCTAATTACCTCGAGCAGTATGTGAGGTGGGGTAGCGTCAAGTCAATGTATTGGTACTCGGATCGGATGGCCTCGTGTAGTGTGGCTTATCGCAGGTTCTACTGCCAGTCAGCCAACAGTAGTAGTGATTATAAATCACCAAATTCCCACATCTCGCATTAGACCCGTTCCAGCCATGGCGACCAGCCAAGCAAATTAGATTAATTATCATTTTAATCTTGTGCTTAATTAACAAAAATTTATGCCAGAAACTAATTAATTTCAAGCGCACCAAGAGAGCCAACGGTGGTGAAAGGGGAGTAGGAACCCAGGTTGGGCAGCAATGCTAATCCCAATCTGATGGTAGAGAGTGATCTGGGCGATAAAGTGGCGCCCGACTGACCGGTAGAGCACTGCCCGCTACATGGTTCGATTGCCAGTGAATGTTTCGAATGCAAGACACGCCACGCACCGAGTGGAGCCTGACGGACGGCTCGACCAGCACTGGGTGGCACAACACTAAGCGTTTACGGCATGGCTTTTTTGCTGCGGTTTTCGGTCTTTGGGAAAAAAGAGACTTTTGGTGGAAATTGACTGAGAATGAAGTAAGGAAGAGATTTTGTGTTGAAAAAAAATCAGATTCATAGATGGGTCTTTTCCGGTCTTAAGATTTGTCCCTATAGAGTTTTAGAATCGAAAAAAGGATGGTTTGAAAGGGAAAAGTAGCCCCGAAAAAGGTACCATTATGTGAAGAAGAAGGAGACAAAGATGATATGTTGGAGCCAAATGGCTGTGATGA
>DVQH01000629.1:0-20391 GCA_018231625.1 Papilio phestus | reverse complement strand
GAGAGAGAGAGAGAGAGAGAGAGAGAGAGAGAGGGAAAGAGAGAGAGAGAGAGAGGAACCGCGGTTAGCGGGTCTCCAGTGACTGCCAGTAGCCTGGTTTATCACACAGTCCCTGTGCGCCAGTTGGGTCTGTTGGTGCTCTCACTGCTCGGTGGCAATTAAGGCATCTGTTGTCAAACACTGTTCACCCTGACTGATGCGGGTTTTTATTGAAATCAATAACACATTCAAATAAAAAATATCAAGCACTTTGGGATTAAACTGGGCACTTGAGATTTGAATAAAATTAGACAAAATTTGATTTAACAAATTTGATTAATGACTGCTGGGGCTCAACTAGCGCGGTTAGCATGTGGGGAGAAATGATCGATTGGCATCGATGCAGCAACACAAGGCCAACTTGACCACAATGCTCACTGCTGTGTGAGTTGGCTCGTCCCCAGACAACCACCAAAGGATTTGAGGTTTAAAACAATGCCCACAATTCCCCCCTCTTTGGACGAATTCCTTGTTGTCATTACACTCTCTAGTGCTTGCCCAGTTAGACATATCGAGCAAAATCACTTTGAGTATAACATCAAGCTCTTCTGCCTAACTGCTTTAAATGTCAAACAACTTATCCAATTCAATGGAATCTATTTCGATTGGCCAGACCTGTGAGCTTAATACCTCCCATTCTAGTTGGCATACGATTTGTAAGTTGGTCAGTGATTGATCTAGTAGGACATGATTGATCGCGGGCAAGCTCCGAATACGTCAATCCAATCGAGATCGTGTCGATTGCTTTCTTCCAATAGCAATGATGACTGACTATGATGGCGATGCAAGCTAAATCAATAGATACTAATTGGCCCTATTAGTATTGTGATCTTAGCACATCAAATTGACATTTTAGTCTTAATAATGTTATTAGATCATGGACAAGGGATAGATGATCAGGATGAAACCACCCGGTAGCCAAACGTGATCGGCGGGTGCGCATCTCTCATGAGGTGGTCCTTCATGCTAAAACTTGCGGCACAATTTGTCATTCTGGCAGTGCGTACAAGGGGCGCCGCACAAACCGCGACATAGTTAAGCCGGATCACTTCGAAACCTTTGCCATTTCCCAGTATTTGCTGCTTCAATCGAGCAACAACTCTCAGCGGGAACCTGTAGCTCTGTTCGTATTTTTTTTAGTTTGAAGATTTCCACTAGTAGAGCAAGAAAGTTGAAAGGTCGGAACTTGATATTGTGCACCTGTTTGCAAGTCGCATTACTGCTAGGGAGGAAGCATCACTCAGGGTGTTTGTCCAATTAGAAATTAATTGTTTTGTGGTAGGCTCTCAACTATAACAACCTCTGCATGCATAGATCGATCAATTGATCTATGCATGTTACGCGGGCGCGCAAGCTCAACATGTCAGAGTCGATTCGGTGAACAACAATAGAGTCCATTGTGTAAACAAATCTAGTTGGAAACTCGCTAGCTTGTTTCCAATTGTGGAGGGTTGTGTGCGGGACCAAGCTGCTTGGTGCGTGAATCTGTAGGCGTCGTCTGTATTGCGATTCGTGAAATACGTCAAATAATTTGCTTTGCCTCTCTTGGCTACAGGCTGTCTTCATGGATATTGCGTCTCGCCATTTCAGTGTATTTGCCATCGAAACTGGGGAGGTATTCTGTGCGATCAAGACCTCAATTACTGTGGCACTCACGAGCCTTGTCTCAACGACGGCCGCTGTGAAAACATTGCTCCGGACAACTATAGGTAATACTAGCTTCAATGCTAAATATTACTAATTGTGAACATTAGGTGTGCTTGCAAGAAAGGGTTTTCGGGTGTCAACTGTCAGATCGTAGTTGATGCGTGTGCCACCTCGCCTTGTCTGCATGGTGGTACATGCTTGACTCTGGCAAACGGGACAGACTTCAAGTGTCAATGCCGAAGTGGTTTCTCCGGAAAAAGATGTGAGAACGATCTCAACGAATGTGCTTCGCAGCCATGTCTCAACGGTGGCACCTGTCACGACTTGGAAAACAACTACCGCTGTACCTGTCCTAGTGGCTGGACTGGAGACCGTTGCCAACAAGATGTGGATGAGTGTTCTGCTCTGGTGACACCTTGCATCAAGGCTAGTGCTTGTATTAACGTCAATGGAAGCTATATCTGTGTTTGCGAAAAAGGTGCCATACTGTTCCCTGTTTTGTTAAAAGAAATTGCTTGCTTATCATTTGTTTTCTTTTTTTCATAGGCTATGAAGGTAACTTTTGCGAAAATGAAGTAGACGATTGTAAGCACAACGAGGTGAATTGTCAGAATGGAGGCTTTTGTATCGATTTGGTTAACGATTACAGATGCGTCTGTGCTACCGGATTTAACGGGATGCACTGTGACCATATTGACGAATCGGTGTGCGAGTTAATTCCGAACCACGTGTGGCGCTTCAATGATACCGAATGCGAGAAGGTGTGCGTGTGTCAAGAAGATTTCAAAGCTTCTTGTCAATGTCTGAAAGAGCAACCATCTACATGTCAGCAGTTTGAGCAGACGCACAATTCGCCTGAAATTCGAGTTGTCTTCGACAGTGCAGCCGCAGTGCAGAAACAAGCTTGTCGCACCATCTACTCAATTCACTCGTTGGTGACGCGCGAAGAACACTTCTGCTGTCAAGTGCACTCCAACAACGAACTATTAGTGCTGGTAGGCGAAGGCAATCCTGTAGCGCAGTACATCACTCGCACCATATTCCCACATATTCTTCATGTAGTGGTCAACAATCGCAATTTGATTGGCTCTCACTGGTCTGTCATTATCAATCTTTTGCTAATTACCACATTCTGTTTTGTGTCAATTTCTGTGGTTTATTTTGTTGTTAAGTCCTATCTTAAACGTCGACAACAGGAAGCCGATGCGGAAAACGTAGTGATTCATTGTATTCAGAATAATCTTAGATCTTCTAATGACTTTCGCTCACTCACACCACCCAACAGCAATACTCTTAGCAAGAAGCAATGTAACAGCAATCTATACGCTCCAGAGATGGATAAACACTCCTTGCAAACATCTCATCTTTGTCATTATGCAAAGACTCTTGAGTGATTCAATTTATATTTTGTATACTGTAACTTATGTATTATGTTGCTGTAAATATATTATTTTGTAAATAACTATTATTTATTTTTATTAAAATTATGATGATTCAAACTATACCTTACGACTATATTATTTTGACTAGTAATAATTAAACATTAGAAGTGCTATAACGTTTGTAACTCTATAATTCGAAAACTAAGCTATCACAACCGCTTTAAAAAGTAAATAAATAAGAATTGGCGCGAAGAAGTTTAAATCGGGTAAAAAAATGTGATGTTTTACACACTGCAAGTAGCACAAATTGGCGTATGAAGTGGGTGCAGCTGGAGTCACCTGGTCGCGACTCGCGAGGATCAGTGGCGACCGAGCGTGCACGAGCAGTCGACAAAATCAGCAGGAGTGACCATGTCCCGACTAATTCTCTCTCGCTTCCTCTCTCTCACCAGGGCACCTCTTTTGGTCCGACCTACCTTTACACCCACTAATTTTCGACTGCTGGCTTCCTGGGGACCAGACAAAAAACCTCTAGATTTAAAGGAGGTTGAACTAAGAGTCTTCAAGTCGCTAGCCACACACGACAAAGTCGACCAGAAACAAGTTAGTATCTAAAGTTTCTTGTTTTTATTCGAAATAAATTATTTGATAATTTGCATCAGGTAAATATTGGAAGCCATCTTTCCAACGACTTGGGTCTTGATTCTTTGGATCAAGTTGAAATTATGGTAGCACTCGAAGATGAGTTCAACATTGAAATTGACGAAGTTGCCAGCGAGAAGATTTTCACTGTCAAGGACATTGTTGATTATGTGGTTAATCAGATCCAGAATGAACCCGACAAACGACAAAATCCTGGCCAGAAATATGATCCTAATATGACTTTTGGAAGTGGATAATTATCTCATTACTGTTAAAGATTTAAATGTATATCTAAATGTAATAAATAGTCAATTCTATGCCATATATACAGTACAACATGTTTAATTAGTGATTTCCATTCAATCACATTTTTGTAATGATTTTCTTTTACTCACCAAATATGGAATTGGAAATTTTATTTTATTTTTGAAAGGGATAACTCGAACAGATGGGTTAAATTTGTTTTATTTATTGTTAAATGCAATCGATTGCATTGCTTACAGTATTGTAATTATTTTTTTGTGGTATTGAACACATCAACAAATTAAATATAAATCGATAGATTGATAGTCCTCAACGAAAAGTATAAAAGAATTTTTTCAAAAAAATATCAGTTGAGAAATTGAACTCTATGAAAAGTAATGGAAATAATTTATGAAAAAGGATTGAATTTTATGTGTGTAAGTCTAAGAGATCTACGAATTGGAAAACAGAAAATCTTCGATTTCATCTCTCAATCGCAAGATCATCTCATAATTTTCACTTTACTTAGTTTGAAGGTCCTTTCATCGAGTGCGTTACATTGTAGCACAACATGCGTTATTTTGTGAGCAGCGTTGCGTCATCAGCATTGTTGTTTATATTGTTGCATTGTGAGATCAATAAATTGTGATGTGAATAGATTAGTACTGGTTTCATTTTTTCGTCATGGCTCCTCATCATACCCTCAAACGGAATCGACTGGCTCCAAATCGCCAGATGAAGTTTGATCTCACTTCTAAATATTGTCGCAAATTTTGTCGTACTGGATTCTGCCCTCGAGGCCCAAGTTGTCATTTTGCACATGATCCGTCCAAAATTGCAATTTGTTCAACGTAATAACAGTTATTGATTTTGTATTTATTGATTATGATGAATTAATTATTCGTCTTATATAGTTTTATTTACGGAAAATGCACTAACTCAAAATGCCTGTTGAGTCATACCAAAACCCCAGACAACATGCCCGATTGTTTATTCTTTCAAAAAGGCTACTGCCGCACTGAAAACTGTTGTTATCGTCACGTGAAAGTGGGAGATAATGCACAACCTTGTCTGGATTTTATTAAAGGCGTTTGTCTTCTCGGTTTGCAGGTTAAGATTCAGTAATTTCTTTGAAACAATCAACAAACTAATGTGCTTAATATGTTTCAAATTTAGTGTCAAAATATTCATATATTTGAGTGTCGAACTTTGAAGAAAACTGGCCACTGTCCTAAAGCTAACAAGTGTAATTTTTATCATCCCAAAGAGACAACCAAGCCGCTTAAAAAACAATCAAACTTAAAATCATCGCAACAGCAAAAATACAAGAAAGTAAACGCCACTATTACGGTTCCACTTGCATCTTCTTCCAGTTCTTCTGACGATAAGGAGAAGTTGAGTCAGAACAAATTGCTTAATTTACTGTTGGAAAAGCGACTCAAATCACCAATTAAGCCGAATCCCAAAGTTTCCCCTATCGTAAAATCCTTTCAGAGTGGCTCAGATTTTATTTCACTGTCAACAGATGTCTCTACTGATCCTTGTCCAAGCATTTTTCTTAATCTGAATCAGGAAAAAGCTGAGTCCAAATGCAATCCTCAAGCAAGCGGTGCAAAGAAAAAATACTTTATTACAGATAATGATGAAGAAAAGCTGTCCGACTACATCAATGCAAATGCATCGCTTTCAAGCGAACAGACTTGTCGACCGCGACTTAAAATCATTCCTGACTTTCTACTGGTAGCCGAATAGGTTTCCACCTACAACTATATGCTTAGGTAGGAACATTGTACATTGTATATAATAATAAAATGAGCATAATGTTGATCTTTTGACGGGGATGTTAGACATTACACCCAAAACAGGGGTAACATGCTCACTTTGCAAGCGTCGCTTTCTCCTTTGATGGAGTATTCAATTTGGCACTAGCGGACTAGCGGAAATTATATTTACTGTTTATTATTATTTAATAATAGCGTTTCCGCTTTGAGTGCAGTGTAGAACGCACAGGCTTGTTTTATTCCTCAGTCAGTAGCGATTGGAGGACAATTGCACCAAATCAGTCATCTATCATGACTGGCGATGATCGCTGAGGACACCTCTCTCAATCTCCATCAACGCGATGTTGTCGACAACACGATTCGCCCCGCGTTTTGTCGTGTTGTTTTGCTTTTACCACTCAGCTCTATTTGTTTCAAATTGGAATTTCTCATGGAGTTGATTGCTTCACAACAATGACTTTTATTTTCAGGCTTCCTTGGTTGATAAGCAACACCAAGTACTGTCAGATTTATAAATTTTCAATTAATTCTGGATGGAATCCATAAAAATCTGATAAAGTGGAAATGGTATGTTTGATTGTTTGGTGTGTGGCACACCTAACTAGTGCCATGTATCTGTTCAGTTATGTAACATCTTGGTTGGTGGAAAGGTTTTTTTCTAAATCGAAGCTACCACTGTCTAGTGGAAAAGCACTGTTGGCCTTGTGTCCTTGGTGAGCAATCAGCACAGGGCAAATCTGGTCGCATGGCGGGCAGGTAAACCAGGATTGAGACAGAAGGCTGAAGGAGGTGGAGACACAATTTGGTCTGGCAGAGGCGAGTGCTTATCGCTGTAGTGGACCATCGCTTCCATTG
Source organism: Papilio phestus (assembly GCA_018231625.1). Taxonomy (NCBI): domain Eukaryota; kingdom Metazoa; phylum Arthropoda; class Insecta; order Lepidoptera; family Papilionidae; genus Papilio; species Papilio phestus. Next base: position 13,802 of record DVQH01000629.1, on the reverse strand, counting down.
GTGACCATTGCTCGCGATCATTCGACCGAAACCTGTTCGTGCGCACTGACGTGTCACACGGGACAGTTTACGCTTTTGTTTAAAGTGAGATGAAATTAAAAAAATTACAGGTCCATGGCGATATAGCAACAAAGCTGGTCTCAGCTAGTGTCGATGACTGGCGCTGACTGTCCGTCTCTACAGCATCAATCGGTAGGAGCAGGGAGCGCTCAATGTGGCCTGATTCTCCACTGGGCAGCACGATCTTGTGCACAATTGAATTAACGCGCCTTAAGAGAGATATCATAGCCTATGTTGTTGCGCGCCCTTACTTAATTGGATTAGACCATCTTGCCATCACTCTACACGATACAAGCAACGGTGTTGCAATTTGAATGGCCACCGTGATGCATTGCCACTGAAGTGTCAAGCAGTACCACTACTGGAAGTGGATCAAGCCAGAAGCCTACAAAGCTCTCACTCTCTCCCCTTCTACACGGTGATTTTAAGCGCAATACAAGAATTTTTTAATATGGTTCAATTTTAAACAAATTGTTGAACAATTAACGAGAACCAACTTGAAATATACAACATATATATGTGTGTGAAAAAATGTACGTTCAGCTAGTGGCTTTGCGCAGTCGCGTTTTGTTCATCGTTTGGGCAGACTGTCAGTTTATCTAACAGCTTCTTCACTTGTGCTTAAAATCACCGTGTACCAGGCCACAAGCAGTGTTGATTGAAGAGAGTGCTGCACGGAGTGGTGTGTAAAGCGCGTGCTATCTATCTCGCCTCACGCTCACTTGAAACCCAGCACAGAATTGAAAATTAGATTTGCAACAATGATATTATTTATTTATTGTTTTATGTGTAGTATAAAAATTTAATTTGCTTTAAATGGAGAAAATTGGAGAATAAATGAAGAGGGGGTGTAGAGTGGGGTACCAGACCCGAGGTTAAAATATCCACTAGCATCGAGAAAGTGAACTGGTGCATTGAAGCACGCTGCAGACGGGCAAAGTGCAACCCGTACCTTGTGTACCTTCTGATAATCGGACTGACTTCGGATTGAGGTCGAGGGGAGCATAAACATTTACAAGATTTACAAAAAGAAAATATTTGTTTGTTGCTCAATGACTCTTGCATATGAAAACGAATGGCATGGCACTTTTAGGAAGTCCTCACTGGTTCTTAAGAGTGGTTTATGATCTTTTCCACTTTGTAGATTGTTTTCGAGGCAATTTGTAATAATTAATCTTTTTGCAACATATTTTCTGTTCCTGATTAGTCTCAACCTTTTACCCACTCTTTTGCCTACCTTCTTGTTTGAGGAATCGAATTCTGAGGAGCCACTACGCCACAATAAGACAAGATTTATTACTGTTCGGCCAGCACAACAATCTATTGCCACGTTCCAAGAGCAAACACTAGCGACGACGTGCCACCAAGTGTCTTAATTTGTTGTTACCCTACTCAAGTCTTGCACATTGATTTAAGATCAAATTGGATTGTCTAGTCCAATTGCTGGGTGTGGGTTGGCGTGCGTCAGTGCTCTTCACGGAGCATTGAATTGACTCTCTAGCGATGCTTGCAGCGCACGGCCTAAGTTATTAGTCACTTAGAGTCATTCTGCTTTGTATCTTTATTATTTTTATATTTGCCTCAAATGTGTGTATGTGCGTTGTTGAGTATTATCCATTAACTCGAATTACGACAACAGCGACAGAGTCAGGGTCACGCAGTCGCGCTCATAATTGAAATGAATTTCGACGTTACCCGAGAATCTGTTTGGCATTAGCATATTGCCGAATCATCGCGGTGATCAGTACGACCGAGGCCACACTGGCTCACGGTTCTGCTTGGTCGCTGCTAGACTCACTCACTAAAACTTTAGCCAAAATACGTGCTAATACACGAATACGATATTTTTTACTTTTAAAAAGGCTAATATGAGAAGACAGACGGATTTTTGATAAAATCCTTTGATCAGCCAACTGTTTCAAATTTGGGATTTTTGCTCTTTGCTTATATCCCGAGGTGCAAAAAAATCTCAAAAGCTTTAAAATTATTATTGATTTTTCTAAGAAGGAACAAAAATATGACATACCCCGTTGTGCTACTCAATGTTGGCACGCATTCTCTGCGGGTCTGATGAACTAAAATGCGCTCAGTTTTGCGCAACTCTGACCTAAGTTGCGCTTTCTACTTATACTCGGTATGTCATGTGCACTGGCGAAGTTTCACTAATCTCTATCAAGATGCTTCTCTACACTAGCAATTCCCTCCATTGTGTCCATCTCATTTAAAAGTCCACATGAGGTCATTAGTGTTTGTACTACACGACAAGTGCAAGATAATGACACACTGGGAAGGAAGGCGACACCTATCCAAGGCTTGTTCTCTGCTTCTGTTTTGCTGGAACAAAGCCTTTTACTGTGTTTCACTATGTTCCTCACCTAGACATTGCTAAGTTGCTTTGTCAATTCTCATTCAACATTTTTCTATTGATTGGGTTTGGTAGATTTGTTTTGGAATCGATTGTCATCCGCCCACATTGCACCTCGCTGTGCAAATTGTTGTTGTTACATTGACGTCTTACTCAAGTGTCCATTTAAACAATATGAAGCATTTGGAAGAAAGATATGCCATGTCAGTGAGAGAGTGGTTAATTAAGTGTAGAGAAAGAGAGAGAGAGAGAGAGAGAAAGATTGGTTGACCAATGGAACGCACAATGCAACCGATGCTCTGATCGTCTGTTAGTCATAAATCACCTAGATGGTCAGCAAAAGTGGCTATTGCCGCTGTTGAAGCTGCATTCCGTGCCTTCAGCCAAGCGTGCCGCAATTCACTTGCAACCCATGGCTTTGCGTGGTCACACTTGACATCCTAGCGAGAATTATTCTTGTTTTTATTTTTAGATTTTTTATTAAAATCTATCTGTGATTAGAGACTCAAATTATTTCTCAAGGTTTCATTGAAATAGTTGTACGCCTGAATAATGGCTGTGTGAAGAAAAGCATGCTCTGCAGAGTAAACAATGGCATTCTACAGCACTCGCGAGATCAACGCGGATTGGCGCTGTCTGGCACAAACGCTTTGGGCTGTTGATGCAGTTTAGGGCTAGAGTGGTTGGGTGGGTGGTTACACCAATTGGAGCTAATGAAGGAAATCGGTAACGGGCTTGTGTGGGTCACTCGGACACTAGTGGAGAGCACAACCTAGCTAACTATAGTTTGACTGCATATGCCGGGTACCGCAAGCGACGTGAGCATTTTTCCAACCAGCCCTACCTTGGCCCTTGGCATCAGCATTGGTATGCAGCACGCTAGTGTTCAGCCTACGATGACAGATGCACTTGTCGCACCCTTCCTATCAGTACTGCGCTTGACACCCGAAAATTGTGATCATTTATCTATTTTGCACAGGCCACTTGTTTATTATATTATATTGTTTATAGTATTTGAGCGATTGATTGTTATTGAGAGTGAGTTGATTAATGCGCGACAACAACAAGACATGCTTTAGGGGAGGCCGTGTCGAACCAGTGGCGAGATGTCTCACACGATAGCCTAACCTATCGAAGCAAGCGAACATTAGTGCGAACATGTGGCACGACAAAACTACAGTCCTGCCCCAAGTTTTACTTTCTGCATTTACAACATAGAAAAGTGAAGCAAAGGGAGAAGTTAGTAGTGTTCGATTGATGCATTGCGAACGCTACAATGGCTTGGTGAAAATTGAAGCGAGTAAAACTTGAAACACTACTGTATTTCCAAGAAGTCAAGATAACGCCTTCTCTCCTCTCAATTCATTGGTGGGCTTCTCACTCGAGTGATGCATGAGCAAATTAGGACAAACTGTACCGGGAACTGGCCACCTTGTGCCCTCTGTTACCACCGGCCAGCCAGCTAATCAGCAAAATGCAGCTGGCTCATTTAGGCTATTGCACTTGCAGTAAATGCCTCCTCTCTTGTTCCACTATTGTTAAATTTATATTTGCTCATCGCTACTGGTAGAAGTGTATCTGCACTTAGAAAAAATTAAAAAAATTATTACTTATTTTGATGGTTTTTTCTAAGGACAGGTAAAAATGATTCTGCAAGCAGTAATCCTATTAGGAACTTGATTCAGTGGAACACTCAATGTTACCATTGAAAAGGTAGCTTGGCAGGAGGGAAGAACGTTGACGGCTAAAACTCAAAACTTACTGCGATTCACAATGTCAGAGAAAAAACCTTTGAATCGACCGAAAATTAAGAGAAAAGCAATATGCTATAAGACTCATCTATACTTAACGTAACAATAGATTTGACGATCAAGTAAACATCAAGTACACAATCTGATGACTAAGAAGTGCTAGCTAGCTTAAAATGCATCTATTTTACTGAGGTTTTATTAAAACTTTTAGTTGTTTTGACTCGACAGTGAGTAAATCAATGAACCAATACATGATAAATTGCTCGAGAAACGATTAACATTTATTTACAAGTGATTTTGTTTTCGCTCAACTATGCTCTGATGCCCATCTCCACCCACGTCTTGTGTGTTGTTAATTGCACAAGCTAACATTTTTGTAAAGAAAATAGTTGCTAAACGTCGGGTTAAGTATTTAAAGTCAGTTTGCCGCACGCCAATGACATAAAAGTCTTCTTCTAGTGAATAAATTGTCAGAGCCATCAAATGAAAATGGATGAAATATGTCTCACTTGGTGGGGCGACTGGCTGGTGGTGGTAGTGTTGGTGATGTTGGTCGTGTTGTTGGTGCTGGTCGTGGTGTTCGTGGTGTTGGTGTTGGTGGTGGATGGGCGAGGGCTGCCACAAGAGCACATGAAGGACGTACAGTCACAGTTACCTCGCCATCAGTCAACTCTCCCTATGCACCGTATCACCCGCCACACTCGATCAGCTCATTTTCGCCATAATATTTTTCAACCATTTGGCGATAACTATGCACCAACTGAATGGATTCGTTTCAAGGTCGCAACAATTCACAAACAGAAATTTGAGTAATTAACCAAACCTAATCAGTTTGATATTATACCAAAAAATGAGTAATTCGATATATTTACCTAATAAAATAAAGCCAGTCAACAAGATGAAAATAAGTTCTGAGTAGCAAAGTCTAATCGGCCTAGTGTAGATTAAAAGTTTCCTCGAGACATCACTAAGAGGATAAGTTGTCGCAAATAGTGAAGAGTAGTGAATCACAGCTTTACTGTTTACTCAATCACACATTCACACCTCGTGCGATATTGAGCTGGCTTATCATGACACCAAACTGATGTGGTTGGTGATTTTTGCCAGAAACTAAAATAGGTCGTGAAAATGTTTATTTCTGGTAATCAATGCATTAATGATATACAAATGGCATTTGGCTAGTACGTAGAACGTAGTAAATTTGTTGTTGTTGGAAGCGTTGGTGAAGTGCTGCGAGTGGGCAGGTGTGCTTCACTGGTAAGTGCTGCCCACTCTGCAGCACGGTTAACTAGTAAGAAGGGAGTCGCCACCTGTCCATGGCTCAAGGATTACTTGAATTGTTTAAACTTTGGCGCGTGTATAGACGACGAGTTCTGTGTGGTGGTACCAACTCGTCATCGACTCACTGTGAAGATGACGAGAAGTGGTGAGGAATAAAGCATCTACTCGATCGATCTCGGCAATTCAAGACTCACATTTACTTTTAGGTCACCGAGAGATCAAGTAGTTGGTGCATAACCTATCATTTTAGGTTTAATACTTCAAATAGCTTCAAACGTATCCCAAGTTTTGACAGTTGTAGAAACCGGCTTTGTTGGTAAACTAGATTGTTTCTATGTTTTAGTATTGTTATACTTCTTGATCAGTAATCATTTGATTGCACAACGAAAACACAGACCGCGTTCAAAAACAAGCAAAAGTTTAAGATTAGTTTAAGTTTATATTAAACTTAACTTAGCTCATCACACTTCCATGACTTGGTGACTTTTTTGGCTTAACTTTTGAATAAGTAAGGATTTGTGAGTACCGTAGCTGTGAGCAAAAATGGGTTTCTTTGGTTATAAACCAAGCCAGGCAAAAGCTCTACCGTGTTAAGATCATTTTTAGATCTCTTTTGCGTTTTAGTTGACTCTATTAGTTTGCTCTCTCTCTCTCTCTCTCTCTCTCTCTCTCTCTCTCTCTTCTCAATTCCTTTTTTATTTGACCATTTAGTTTGCTCTCGGTCATGCCGTTGTTTCCGTTCCTGAACTCAATGAAAACAATTAAGTGCAAGTGACTTACAGTAAAGTTTTTACATTGGCTAAGTTTATTAAGGAAATTCTGGAAAAAATTAAGTTTGGCCAAGAAAACAGAAACATAAGGTAATTACGTCTTTGATTGACTCAACTAGGTTTGCAGTGCCTATCTTTATGCATTCTGTGTTTTAATGTGAAAAAAAACACAAATAAAGTACCAAGAGATGGTGACCTTACCAAACGATTTAATTGCTGGGCAATCGAGAAAACTGTGTCATAACACTCGGATTATTTCTACATTTTAATTCAGTTATTTCTGCAATGATTTCAATCACCAAGGTAACTCAAAACAGACCAGTCAATTAGCACCATCAAAGAAGAGACTCTCCAGTATGCTGAATTTTGACAATTATCAGTCAAATGACTTATGTTGGGAAGGACTTATGTTGGGATTCTACCAATGACTCAAGGATTACTTCAATTGTTTGGTTTGCAAACTTAAATGGTGGCAAACTTGGGTCAAAACCTTTTGGATATAAAAAGCATAAAGCACTCCATGAAGCATTAAATAATTTCTCCAAGACTGGTATAGCAACATCAGCAGAGCAATGCTAAAACAAGAAATCCAGTCTACGAACTACACGTCCCAAGTACTGGAAGCCAACTCTGTTGAGACTCCCGAGCTTCGAAGAGATTGGAAATGGTCAAGGGCTATGAAATTTGTTTTAACATACCTGGAAGCCAATTTGAGCAAACAAAACGTTCTGTAAGAAATTAGCGGAAGAGAAGTCGTTTACTTGTTTCTAAACCACATTCGTTGATAGTCTTGTTCAATGACATGGTGAAGATGCACATCATCAGGAACATCTAGTCATGATGGAGTTATTTGTTGTTCTCTTCCTCCAACTAAAGGTACTAAGCTTTATTTTGTTTGACTTTATCTGCTGATTGATGTACAGGAGCATTTTCAATTCACTCATTTTAAAAATTGCAAATTGTATAAAGTTGTATAAAGAAGTTGCATTCCACAGACTAGTTTTTATGTCAGAATATTTATTTGTACGTCCCAGACTTAAGTTACACGGAATTTTCAAACTCAAAGGCAAAATGACATGTCTCTCACATTTAAACATCACCAGTTAAGACTATAAGGCATACATTTTTCTTTGATCTTTGTTAAGGTAAAGGTTATAAGGTAAATTATCGAGCAAAACCAAATTCTAAGTTCAGTATTGTTGCATACAGCGACAATTTTTGGCGCGTGTGCAGGCGAGAAGAGTGCGCATGCCGTTTGGTATGGTGGCACTTACCAGTTCGTCAGTCACTGTCATAGACATTGACTCTAGTTCCATACAGGCTAATGGGAAGCGCTACACTATGGCGCGGTGAGTCTCGAAGCATGGACGCCGAATCAATTCAATTACCTCTTTAATTACAACACTGGGTACCAAAACACTGTGTTGTAATTAGGGAGGTAATTGAATTGATTCAGTCCTGGACTCACTGTCCAGGACTATTCGGGTGATCTACCCAGTATCAGTGTGAGTGGAGGTGGCGAGAAGAAGTGGTAGAAGAGAAGAAGTGGCAGCACGGCACAGCAACGGGCGCCACTGGGTAGCACAACACTATGGCGGCATGCTTCACTTGTCCGGAATTTTCACATGCTGCCTACCATGGGCCGAAATAAGGGCACAAGTGTTGTGCCACTCGCCACCAACAACTCTCACGAGCCGATTTGGGAGAGGAGGCCAGTGGTGGGTATAGTGGTGGTGTAGTGTTGCTCTGTCTGGCAGTCTGTGTAGCGCGGTGCAGCACTCAACCAAGTTAACAGCCAGCAAACCGAGTGCCACTCTGCCAGGGAAAAGAGTGCCGTCTGTGCCAGTGTATCCCGTGCCTGCAGTGTGTTTCCCTGGTGGCTTGACGGTGGTGGGTCCCTTGATCGGTGGCGTTGGTGGATCGGTAGGTTGGCCGGTCGGCGAGTTAGTGGCACGCACCACCGCGCGCTTCGAGCCACTGGCCGAGAGTGCCACGAGTGGACAGTGAAACCATCGGACAACCTCGCATGTCATTGAATCTTGTTCCGAGGTGTCCTCTACCAGCTAGCCTTATCTCATCACATCAGTGCCAAACTGTGCCATTTTCTTCTGAACATTTCCGTTTCCTTTATCAAATTAAATGACTTGTTTGAAGATAATACTGGTGCGAAAACATCACAATCAAGTATAAGAGTGGCGGGACGCAACTCAAGGTGCAACCATCAATAAGTGTCAAAGTGTCTCCGCAGATTGCTGGCATTGTTACCGCCACCGACGTCTTAATTTGCATAATAATATCGCTCAGAGAGGATTAGCTGATGCATGTGACTGAGCACTGTTTGCTAGTGCGGTACGCGTGTGGTGAGCAAAAAGTGAAGGCTACCATCATTGATGACTGGTCTGCTCAGGACTCGGTGCCAAGTGGATAGAGTGCTTCGTTTCGACCAGGACTAGCCAGTGCTAAGGGTGGAAGTAACATCAGCTATAGTGACAGCAAAGCGAGCTTATCACCGGCTAATAGGCAATTGTAATGAACCGAGAAATGGATGCCAAGACTCCAATGCTGCGAGGCGGTGGCCCAGCTGCCAATGTCACCTCGGGCCAGCACTCGATTACAGTGCCCACCACCGTGCGACTTACACAACCCAATCGGTCTGCCGTGGAGAAGGTCTGGGCATGGCTGATCGAGAACATGCTACTAATGCTCACCATCCTCTCGGTGGTGTGCGGCCTCATAGTGGGCATGTTGATGCGATATGCCAAATACGATGATGACTTTGTAATGCTAATTGGTTTTCCTGGCGATCTGCTAATGCGGATGCTCAAAATGCTAATCATTCCCTTGATTACTTCATCGATGATTGCTGGTCTCGCTCAACTGGATGCCAAGTCGAGTGGTCGTATGGGCTCACGTGCTTTACTTTACTACTTTGGCACAACATTGCTGGCTGCCGTTCTCGGAATCGTCCTTGTGCTAGTTATTCATCCTGGCAACCCCAAGATTAAGCAAGAAGCAATGAAAGCAGTGAAAAGCGATGATACCAAAGTATCCACCCTAGACGCGATGCTTGATTTGGTGCGAAACATGTTTCCAGAAAATTTGTTGCAAGCTGCTTTTTCAAGTGTAAGGACTGAATTTGTGAAAGGTGCCCGCATTAATATGAGTACGCCGGGCCTCGAAATTAACTGGGATCGTGTTCAAAACGTAACCAACGACGATACCCACGAAATCGAGTACTACAAATTAGTTCGCTCATTCCCTTACAGGGATGGTTCCAACATTCTAGGTTTGATAGTGTTCTGTACCGCTTTCGGCATTATCTGTGGTCAGCTTGGAAGTGAAGCGGAAACTATGATTCGTTTTTTTGTTATTCTAAACGAGATTGTCATGCGACTTGTGGTCATCTGTATGTGGTACTCGCCGATTGGTATTGCATCACTAATCATCGCCAAGATTCTTGCCATTCAAGACATGTACACCGTGGCTCAGCAGTTAGGCCTCTACATGTTAACCGTCATCACGGGACTTTTAATTCACGCTATCGTCACATTGCCAGGCATCTACTTCATAGTGACTCGCAACAATCCTCTCACCTTCTTCCGCGGCATGCTGCAGGCCTGGGTGACTGCACTGGGCACAGCATCATCAGCAGCTACCCTCCCAGTGACGTTCCGGTGTCTGGAAGAGAACCTCCATATCGACAAGCGAGTACGTACTCCTCTGGCGCCCGTGCCCTCTTGCATTCCATTAGTCTAATGGCCTCTAGCCTGCCAGGCAGGTTCACTTGCGGGCCACAGCTAGTGCGCTGCGCATCACTGAACCTGGATGAGCTAGCGAGATGTCTCGGTATTAATCTCAATTAGGCATCTGATAGAGATGGAAAGGTCTCTAACAAAACTAGCCTTGTTTAGTTCATTCCCTCGTTTTACCTCGGCTCAATTGGCGAGAGTCTAAAAGAAAAGCAATTTGACCATTTAGCTACTAGTCAAATTAATTCTATTAGGCTGATCACAGTCTTACGTGCAATCTACTAGCTCATAAAGTAATATATATAAATAGAAAGAGAGAGAGAGAGAGAGAGTACCTACCGTCTCGGTAGACCTTTTGGCTCCATTGATGATTTTGGTCCCTTGGTCCCAGCTGATGCAATATCTCTCTTGCTAACTAGGTGGATTCACTGTGATTGCTGTGAATTTTCAATGCAATGCCGGCAAGTGTATCGATGGCTGGCCCATTTAGACCAATCATTAATCTTGCCTTAATTCTACTTGCTTTTTGTGCTAAGCGTATCGATTTAAAACAGTTGCCCAGTGAAGCTTCGGTGGCAGTCACTCGCTCCACTGGCACATTGGCTGGTGACATTGCTTATTCGATTGTGCCCGCCTCTATATCGCTGGTTCACAATGACTTTACAACTCACAGATCGTACTGCCACCGACCCCCATCAACGTTTGCACCACATCCCTAGCGGCATGCCGTTTGCGAAAGGGTTTGAGAAGTCAATCGACTCTGCCCAGATCAGTGTCAAGTTGCTATTGCTAAGTCACTTAAAGAAATGGTAACCTAAGATGAAACGATAAGAAATAGAAAGTTAGTAGAGGTGCACCATGGTGCAACCATGCAGATTTGGTTTCGCCTGCTTCAATGTAAATAAACTAGCGTTGAGCAGCGATCGGGATGCATTTAATTTGTTTGCCCACTATCGGGCAATAATAGAAAAATAAACATTGTTCAGAAGAAATGAGCGCCAGGATCAATTTGGTAAAGCCCCGGCTGGACTAGGCCGCAGCTGGCTCCGTCCTATTCGTGTGGCGCGTGCTATCTCTTAACCCTTTTACTGCCAAAAGTCGCTTAAACAGTTTTTTGCTTTCTATTTCACAATTATTTGATGAATTTAAAAACACAATAGTCAAGTCACTTGAGGCTATCTAACAGTGTTGACAATTTAGCAAATATATTAGAATATAAAGCTGTGTAATTTTTCAAAAATTAATGTTGATTTTTCATAGCAATACATCAAAGAGAGAAACCTCAGTTGTCTAATGTATTTCCATTTATTTTAAAATTTTACTGTTTTAATTGTAGCGTCACGGGTAAAGGTATATTGGCTATTTCAACACTTTTTGGTACGCTTATACGTTTTCTACAGTAAATTCTATTTGTTGTGTGAGTGAAAATGCTTGGTCCACTTTTAGCACTTGTTTTTTATTTTGATGATTTTTCACATTTAGTCGATAACATATAAATTGAAAGTTTCTAAAGGACGTGGAAAATTTCCTTACTTTTCTTTAAATTATATATGCAATAAAGTAAGGTACACTAAATTCTTGTTTAAATTCATCAAGAATTCTAGCAAGAAGAGCAAAAATACTTTGGCTACTTTTTGGCTGCTAAAGGGTTAATAATATAATGGCTCCTTAAATGAGCACTAGTAGCAAACAAGGGACAACTGAGGAACAACAAAAGAGACAATCTCTGAGTGCCACGACTATTGCTGCCTTCCCAACCCAACACTCGGGCCACATTCTCGAGATCGGTTTAAGCATTGCTCTGTTCTCTGTTCTATTGCAATCAGACTTGGCTTACTAATGATCATAATACGTGGCACAATAATACTTTAATTGGTTTAGGTTTAGCTGGCTTAGGTATGGTAAACAAACCCACATGCTCCAATTCGGTTTGACTGATGCTAGTACAAATTAGAAACTAATGCAAATTATTGTGATTGTAGACATTATTGGTAGGTGGCTAATTGTTGCCCGAGCGAGCATTGAACGACCTGGCTTCATTTGACTAGTTAATTATATTTTATATTCAATCTGCATCAAGCTTATGCTGTATGCCCTAGTGTTGTGCTATTCAGTGAGAAATCGGCGTGCCAGACAATAAAGCCATTGTCTGGTACGGTAGTAGTCTGCAGACAAATAAAACGCACCCGCGATGCTGTTGTAGTGAGACGGCTAGGACACACTAGCCCACCCGGTGACACTGGCACCTCGGTGGCATTTGCTGTGGCCACATTTCCATAGCAATGTGGGCTCCAATGCAATGTGACAATCGGGTGCATTGATTGAAACAGGCTATGATACATTGTTGTGCTAGCCAGCTACACTCACTGGCGCCATCGAGCCACTGCAATCACCCCAGCACTGCATGCATTGGCATCTAGGTAAATCGAGCGTTATTGATTCAACTGTCTCTACTCAAAGAGCTATTTAACTTCTTAACATAAATTACCAATCAACATTTTTAAGCAGAGAATTGAATAGTTTTTTGATTTAATAATAAACTTTTGGAAATTAAAAAAATATTCTAATTAAAGATTTGCAAAAATGAAATGAAATGGGTTAGATTTGTTAGAAATTGTGAGACATGTGTTGCATTAAAGGGTGAAAATGTACTGTTTTAATTAAAATTGATATTAATTAACTGAATCAAATATGATTTGGACTTGTGGCTGCATGCTTTTGCTATGGTGTTTTTCGCCACTATTGCGACGTTGTTGATCGAGCAAACACACTAGGCGTTAGTAAACTAATTGACAATGCAATTTATTCAGACAGGGTAGACCCAATTTTATCGCTTTGGTGACTTTAAACAGTGCTTCCAAACCAGCAATTTCTGAACAAGCAGCAGTATAGTGAATGCTCCCAGCTGAAGCTGAGTGGTGTTGAGTGTCATTTCTCAGCAAGCTACCCTACCGAGAAGCTTGCACAGCTTGGCTCTCTTCCAATCATTTGAGCGACTCAAAACCGTGTCAAGTTTGATTAAGAACATTTTATATCAAGCCATAATTTAGTGTCATGTCGAAACGTCGAACTGACGCATCGTGTGGGCCTTATATTTACTTAGTTGATTCTTCAATTATGGCTTTTTTCGGTCGGCCTGTTAGAACCTTTTGCTCATCTAGTAGAGCGACTCTTGGTGTTGTCCGTTAATGATGATAAATTTGAGTTGATGATAAAAAGTATTATTCTTCTAAACCTGTGTCTAGCTGTTCATTGCAAGTTGATTGAATTACCCACGTCGAACTTATTTCACTGGTGACATCTAGCTACACTGCTAGTTATAGTGTTCGTAATTCGGTTCGATTGGTGATTTATTTGCATTGCACTGCCACATTGGCACACCTTGTTTATTTCTTTACATGCTCATTTCAATCCTAATTTATGTCTAGCTAGATTATTCAGATTATTTTTTACATTTTACCATTGGGAATCTAAAATTTGAATAATTTTTATATATCAAGTTGCATATCATTTCAAAAGTGGATTCTACTTTTTAGCATTAGAAGTTTTTTTAAATTGCACATATATATATTTTTGTGTGCTTATTATAATATCATAACAATTATAATTCTGATAAACTTGTTAAAAACAAACGCGTTTTGAGTTGTTAATGTTAACAACTGGCTATGAAGAAAGATAATGTGATTTTGAGTTTTGTTTTATTTATCTCTAGCTACGTTTTCAAACTATACTCTAAACTCAAGTTTTCAACTTGGGACAGATTTACTGTCTTTATGGTAAAATTATATTGCTATAGCAGTAAAGTGTAAAATAAGTTAAATTTTAC
>DVQH01000628.1:0-20402 GCA_018231625.1 Papilio phestus | reverse complement strand
AGCTTATAAGCGTTAATTTTTCAAAATGTTTGCTTATAAACTTATATTTTTAAATTGAAAGCCTACTACAAAGACTTGTCGAGTTATAACCAGAAACGTGCTAAATGTTGAGTTATAACCGGACAGTATTTTTAACAGTACAGGGTGAATGAGAGAGAAAGAGAACAAAATAAAAGAAATAAGGGAAGAAATAGAAAAAGAAATAAGAATCACATTGAAGGCACTAAACAATTCCACAAACACATCAAACTCGTTTGACTCAACTTTTAGTTTGGTACCAATTTGCGACAAAGCCAAAGCCAAAGACAACCGTTAAAGTAAACCAGTTTATTAGTATTCAACCAATAAAGAACCACGATGCATATGTTACAGACCAAGTAAACAAACCGGTAAAGTGTCACTTTGACCAAGTGACACTCTGCCTAAGCCAAGTTGCATTTATTAATTTTATTTTACTTTGTCCAGGCCAAGTGACACTTTGTCTAGGTCGAATCAATATATTCTGTTTTTCCGAAATTTAACCCGGCAAAGTAAATTGTTTAAAAACTTAAATTTCTATAGTTATTTGTTCAAAATAAACAAAATATCCTAATATTAACTATTTAGAATAGTTTTGCATGTGTTTGAAATCGATTTGAAAAATTAGGTACAGTGACATCTCTTAGATTGAGTGATAATTTTTTCAATAAACAACTAAATTGATTTTTATAAACTTAAAATAATTTAATTAAAATCATTTTTCTAGCTTATAAATCAGTTTAAAATTCAAAAAATTAAATACAAATTACTTTGCCTGTTTGAATTTAAAGTTTACTTGGCTTAAGCAAAGTGTCACTTTTCCTAAATTAATTAATACTTGAACAGTTAAATTAAAAAATGCAACTTAGCCTATAGGCAGAGTGTCACTTGGTCTAAGCAAAGTAACACTTTGCAAGTTTATCTACTTGGCCGGTAACATATATCAATTGAACTTTGTGTTTATAATTCTATGTTGTATTTGCTTTTTGCACATCTCTGGTACTGAAGTGATATGTTTAGTTTATAAGTTTATAATTTGAAATATATAAATTTATAAAATTTAAAATTTTTCAAAAAAAACTTTAAAAAATAAATTTAATTGAATTTACAAGTTTTTCATTGTTATTTCATTATTGATTAATACAATTTAAAATTTGAATATATGAGAGACATAAATTTTTCGTTACAAACATTTGCTTCTGAAACAAATCTAAAAAATCAGCTAACTATCAGACTCAATTATAGATTGTAAATAACTATAGGGTGGTCTTTAAGAAGAAAAGTATAGTAAAACAAGTAGTTTGACTATGTTTAACTATGAAATTCACAATACAATTATAAGTTTACCAAATTATCTTTGTTAGCTTATAACCTGATTTACCTTACTTTAATGTTATAACGTTACATTTTTAACAATGTAAGATAAATCATTGTTTGTCATTAAGAAACTGTTTTTGTTTCTGTTGAACAGATGTTTTGCTTTTCAGCATAAACAGTCAAAGATTTAAGGAAAGTTTTTTATTAATCTGTTTTTTTTCATTTTCAAAATTACTTGTTTGAAACAGTGGCATCATCTATAGACAAATAAAACTAACAGCTATTTATGTCAGATGTTTTTGTTTGAAATTGTTTATTAAGAATTTCTGAGAAGTTTCACATAACCCAATTTGCATTCAGAACCGGTCAAATAATAAAAATTGGCTAGAATGCTGTTGTCATCAGAAATAAACTGATCTATCTCCAAGTGTCAAAGTTTACAATCTAAACTTTAAAAAGTATTACTTAACTTTTAGTAATTGACCAAATTTAGTCCAGATCCGGGAATATAAGCGATGACCATAGGTTTCAAGTGACGACCTTAAAAGAATCCAGGGAAAACTTGTTTTAGGCATCAATCAAGTTTAATTACCTTGGTAGGATTTCAATCTTTGGTGAAAAAGAACGTGAAACACAAGGCAACCAAGGGGCCAAGAAACAACTTGTGAGAGAAATAGCTTCTCAGTTATTAAACTAGTGACACTCCTCTAAAAATGAATAAACATAAATGCTCTAACGCAATAAGACTTTTTAAGTAATCAAGCAATCTGTTTATAAAGAAAACCAAGGCAGAAAACCAGTGCCAGTGTGTCAGCATTGAGTCAGATGCTTATCTCTACATTGAACTGTCAGAAATGACTCATCTCATAGTCAAAAGTTACAGTAATAATAAATGATTCATTATTTTTAATTTAGCACATTAAAAAAGTAAAATAATTTTTTAAAATTCCAGATTATGCCAACACATATATCCCACTTTTAAAAAAATTCTGTTAATAAATATTGTAAATTTTATAAGTATTCAAATTTCCAATTTATTAGTAAATTTGTAAAATTAGTGAAAATTTTGTTGAAAAATAACTAATCAATTCCAGTAAAATCAAATTTTTATTCTGGTTGGATTAAAAATTACTATTTTCAAGTTAAAAAAAATAATTATTTTGTTACATGTTTGTGATATAAAAATATTTTATCATTACATAGTATCAAACTAAAAAATTGTTTATTAAAAAACTAATATTCAGTATTCATTCTATTTTTTAAAATTATACTCAATAATAGAAACCATCTCGTTGTTGATTTCATTTAGAGTTGAAATTTGCACGAGCAAACGTTGTTTATCATCAGTCAACTTGCGTACTTTGTCCGAGAGAAGTTTAATTAGCAACCGTAGAATGGTAATCTCGTCATTTTGATCCAATATTTCAGGTAAATTAATTTTAATTGAATCCCCAGTTGACACTTGGTTTTCTTTGTGATTTGTGAATAAAGCCGACGGAGTTGGATTGCAAGTCTGCAAAGAGTGCTTCAAATTGGATTCATCGGAGGAACTTTCACTCAACTCGGACACAATCGCATCAAGGTTGTCTAGTTTTGAAAATAAATTTTTATAATTTGCTTTGTTGAGTGACGATTCGCAAACGTTGTTGTTGTTATCTATTAATTTTAAAAATTCTAATTAGTAAATTACACATACAAATATAAGTCAATCTATAATAAACTTTATAAAAACTTAGACCATTTTAAGAAAGGCGCAAAACAAAAGAAAATCTGTTGTGTTGTCAATTTTTCTCTTATTCATATTTTGCTGTTAATAAGTTGATTGATTAACACTGAGCAAGCGCATTATTAACTTGAAAGGAAAATTAAATAAAAAACGTTTATACTTGGAACATAAAAAATAATGAATTGCTTAACACTTTCGCTCCCTACTGCGCTATCGGGACGTATGTGTCCCGCTCATTCAATTAGCGATATAGGGCTTATCTTTTACTGATAATCTTTGGGATTGAAAGGGTTAAATATAATAAAAATTTAATTTTATATTTACATTTTATGAACAACAGTGTTGTCTCAAATTTTATTTTTTAAATTCCAATTTACATTTAAATTCTTTGAAAAAGTGAATCAAATTGTGTTCGATTTTTGCATTGTGAAAGTTACACTGCTTACAATGACATGGTGAATAAGAAAGATGCAGAATACTTTATACAAAAATATACTTACTTTAGAATGATATAACAAATTATAAAAAATTTACTTTTTTAACAAAATATGGATTAATTTTGACATTTATTTTATATAAAATTTCTCCTGTATATTAATGAAATGTGTGGTCGTGGGTTTTTTGTTCTATATTCTATGTTTATGTTCATATTCTGGAATTTTTCGTTTTCTGTCATTTTTTGTTGTACTGTGAAAGTTACTTCTACAGTGTTCAACCAATTGAATCAAACTTTTGTTGTTGTGATACAAATTTATCACCAAATCAAATCTAAATTTATGTGTTAGAATTCAAATCTTATTCCGATTCGATTTGAATGTTGTGCATAACTCTTCAGATTCTCCTTCAATTTGATTCAAATTCTCAAACTTTTTCAATTTTTACTCATATAATTTACTAATACTAATTCAAATTGTTTGCACATTCCGTCAAATTATAATAACTCAAGTTTGACCTTGGCGGCATTGCCACTGTTTATTAACAAGAGGCAAACGGCGCTTTAACGCTAGCTTTTTTGAAAATTTTAAGATTAAACAAATTTAGGTCAACATGTACAACTTACCAAGAGATTTGTACGCGGGTGCGGTGACAATACCGTTTTGCTTGGCCAACGCAAGATAGTCTTCAGTGCGAGTGTTCAACATGTGAGCCAAGTTGGCAAAGGTGGCCGAGATCGAGTGAGCATCGAATGGATAGTCACTCGAATCTTTCCGTTCGGCCATCTTCGAAAGTCTTTTGCTCAACATCTGTCCCATCAATAAGTCCATCGATTGAATGGCTCGTTTTGTTTCATTTTCATTCAATTCCTCTGGTTTGACGGGAAATCTTTCAACAGAGTTCACTCTGTTACTCTCTGAATGTTGATTCTTCATTTTAGAGATTGTATATAGTTGCAAGCAATATATATATAGTGAAATAGTGAAAAATTAAATACAATATAAATTGTCGAAAAACTCTTACCTTGTTTGCCAAAAAGCGTTCACTTGTTACGGGTAAATTTCCCATTTGAATTTAACTAATTAATTTATTAAATAAATAAAGTTGAACATTTATGCTGAACAAGTTAACATCTTTAACTACTGCATTGCAATGCAAAGTGACTCACTTCTATTTTGATGACTACAAGTCAGAGAGAGAGAGAGAGAGAGAGCAATAGTGAAATCATTAGAGAAATTATGAAAATAAAAAGATAAAAATACATTTCTTGGCAAACTTTACATACACTTGACATTGATTTTGAATAAAGTAACTGCAAACATGTGACACTACCCAAGCACACAATACAACAACAACTTGAACAATGTTATTTGCTTGTGTTAATTTATTTAAGCCAAATCTAAAATTAGAACTTAGCTCGGTGAGGCCTGTTTTGTGAATGTTAAATTCCAACGTAGTTTTGATAGGTCTCTTAATAGCTTTCTCTACTTTTTTTCTATCTCTAAATTTAGTTTTCTTTACTAAAACAACATTTTGTAGTAAGTATCACACTGAAGAACTTAGTTAGCCAGTTGGAGTACACATCTTCTATATATAATATGATAAAATGGTCGTGGTTTTCTATGTTTTATGTTTAGTCATTTTTTGGTATTCTGCCACACACGTTTTTGTATTATGAAAGTTACGCTACTTCCACTGTACTTAACCGATTCAAATCTAACTTTTGTTGTTATTATTCAAATTTGTTACCGATTTGAATCTAACTTTCACTATTGCGATTTGAATTCTTAATCAATTCGAATCTAACATTTTGTGTTATAATTTAAATTTTATTCCAATTCGATTTAAATTTTGTACATAATTCTCTGTCAATTTGATTAAAATTTTTGAACTTTTTCAATTCTTATTCGATTCGATTTTTTTGCTTATTCCTTCAAATTATAATAACTCGAGTTTAACCTTGTCGGCTTTGCCGTTTTTTACATGAGGCAGACAACAGTCTACTTGTACAAATTTTATTTAAAGGTTAAAAACAATAGTATTACCTATTGAATCTGCAGTGGCAATCTGTTTAATGAATTCAAGCACCGAGTCGCCGGGTAACTCGAGACGAAAGTTAAGATCGCCAAACCAGAAGATATACTCCGAATTGCGAGTGCGATGAGTACGCTGACGAGGCGTACGACCACGCGATCGATCGCCTGATCCCGAGCTCAAATCAATCTCCTCGTTCTCCTTCTCACGTCGTTCGTTGCGCAAATTCAAAATGTGTTGCATCTTGTCCAACTGGTTCATTCGAGTACGCAAATTGGTCTCATGAGCCGAGAGGTGAGTGTTGATGAACAGAAACGTAGTGCCAAAGAGACAAAACGAAAGAGCAATTGCTCCTTTGGTACGGATTCGGTTTGCCGGATGGGGACGAAGGTTGATGGGAACCACTTCCACCGCGGTACACGACCAAAGTAGCTCTCGGCGAATCCAGATTGAAGCATGCAACGTGCCCAACATGGCCCACTTAAGCAACACATAGTTGGGCCCCAGACTAGCCTGCACACCAACTTTGATACTGTCCAACACAGAGTCGGCACTTGGGGTCTCTTGAAATCCCATCACGTAAAGCTCTGGCAGTTCCTCGTTGGTGCTCTTCTCGTTCAAATTCAACAACTCTTGCAACGTTCGACTGTAGTCCGAGGGTGGATTCGAGTTCATGTTCCACGTAATCACCGAAACACGCATTTTACGATCGGGAAAATAGCGCTCCAACTCGGTGCCACCAAAAAATGAATCCTAAAAAAGGTATTGTGTAATCAGAGTGTAAATTGGAAAAAATATAATACAGACATAAAACGTGCTAGCTCCAATGATATAGTGAGGCTGATTGAGTTGGTCCGCTGTGATTGGTGGAAGAGCTGATGTTCTTACGGTGGACGAGGACGAGTTTGAGGAAAGAGAGCTAGATGCTTGCGGCTCGGGAGCCGATTCCGACGAATGATAACTTGGTACGGGCGGTGGAGTGATCGAGTTTCGTTCGATGATGAGAACATCAACCTCCACCGGTTGACTCGGTGGTGGATGCATTGTAGTGTTGATGAATGGCAGCTCTCCAGGGTCAGGCAGCACAACCGACTCCGGTTCGTCCATGTTTCTTGTTGTTGTTGTTCTCTTAGGTAAGTCACCGCGACGTAAGTCAACCCGTGGTAGGCTGGCAGGGGAGACCAGCAATGGCAAACGGTCCGACTCGTGACGCGGCAACTCATCAAATGTGGCATTGTCCGCCATTGCTTCTGATTAGGTGTGATTAGCAGTAGCAAGGTACGGTGTCGGTGGTGGTGTTGTCAAGTGTAGCAGCAACCACAATAATAATAATAATAGTACTTTAGAGCACTGATTTGCATATTGCACACAAACACCGGGTAGTGAGGGGGGTGATGAGCCGTGATCGCGCACACACACACCAGGCACTTGGAAAAAACAATCAAAGAACCCAAAAAGAAAACGATTGCGAGAAAGCCACTCGACTGTGACTACCTGGGTACGAACCTATCCTCGAAGAGAGAGAGAGAGAGAGAGAGGAACTTGCCGCGGAGACCTTGTCGAGTGATTGGGATGAGATTAGCAAGTAGCAACGCCTTCACAATTCTACTACTGTCTGGAAGTGCTTAGAGCTGATCTCACTGGTCTCACTGGTGACGCCAAACCAAACCAAATCACAAAGCCATTGGTGGAACCACCAGCCAAATTTAAATTGACTCATTCAGAGTTGGCCAAAGTAGATTTGTTTATATGAAAGAAAAACCTGAGCGTTCTCTCTTTTTCTGTCTCTGTCTCTTTGTGTTTTGTGGAAATAATTTTGTGGTATAAAGGAAGCAAGGTTAAACTTGGTCACCAAGGTGACGCGAACCTGTGTCTAATTGGACCGAATGGAGCTCTCTTTCTCTCTCTCTCTCTTACTTTCTCTCTATCTCTCTCTTTTTCTCTTTCACACACACTCTCTCTCTCTCTCTCACTATCTCTCTCTTTCTCTCTTTCTTTCCCTATTTCACTCTTTCTCTTTATATTACTCTTTCTCTCTCTATTTCTCTTTCTCTCTTTCTATTTCTCTTTTTTTATTCTAACTCTTTATTTCTCTCTCTCTCTCTTGCTTTCTTTCTTTTTCTTCTACTCTTTTTATCTCTCTCTCACTTTTGTTTTCTCTCTCTCTCTTGGTTCCAACCTAGCCTCAGCACGTCCTGTCACTTATCGCACGGTAGTTCTTGTTTGCCAAATGCACACACACATTCATACTAGCCAAAAACGAATGGCTCTCTTTGTACCATAATGCAGATCACATGCAAAGGAAAAAATTAAAATTATACTACTCCTAATGAAACTAAGACATGATCGAGCGATACAACAAGCCAGATCCAAAAGTTAACCTTGACATAAGTATTGTTCACATACAATGGACTGCTGATCTCTTTTCAATATAAATATATATATCAAATTACTACTCGATTCTTTCGCATTATAATCATGATCATGAGATAATCATTGACTAGTTTATACCAGATAAATAGAACAGTCTAATATAAAAGCTATACTGGGACTAAAGGTGAATTTGTTTGGTACTGCGATTACGATCCGTAAACATTGATCACAATAAAGGCGTAATTATTCTCTATATTTGCTGTGCGAATTAATTCCTCACCCAATTGCCAAACAGTAGGATTGCTGATTAGACTCACTAGACTTGGTGACCAAAAGTACATTTGGTAACTCTATCTTGTTTTTTTGTTGTTGTTTTCCGTATAGCAGTAATTTATAAAAATAAACCAATTCCTATTTTCATGTTGTAATAATTTAAATAAACCAATAATTTGAGTTTTATGGAATTATTTTTTTTATAAATTCTAGATTTTATAACCAAATGAGATACAAATCCATATGGGACAAACTCAAAATGATTACAAATAAAATTCTCAAATTTCAATGTCAAATAAATTGATTTAAAGATTTTTGTTTAAACAAGTAACAATGTATTCGTTTTTATGAGCATTATTACAATAAAAAAATTTAAAAACTCAGAAAAATATGTTCATTTTTATTAATTTTGTTGTCAAAATTTAGCATAAAAAACATAATAATTAAATGTTTTTATTATTATTGTACATTTTTATTATTACATTTGCAAGTGGCTTCGGTTTGAGAAGTATAACATATGCAAGTTCATTTGTTTTTTGTTTGACGTGCAAATGTAATTCATTAAGATAAATTATTTTCTATTTTGTTGTTGTAATAATTCGAATAAACCAATATTTTGAGTTTTATGGAATTATTTTTAATTACAAATTCTAGAAACTATCTACAATTAAATAAGATACAAATTTAGGTAGCACAAGCTCAAGATCATTACAAAATTCAAATGTCAAATAAATCGATTTAAAGATTTTTGTTAAAAATCAATATTTAAAACGTAACAATGTATTCGTTTTTAAGAGCATTATTGCAATAAAAATTTAAAAACTCAAAGAAATATGTTCTTTTTACAATATTTTTGTCAAGATTTAGCATAAAAAATATAATAATTAAATGTGTCTTTATTATTGTACATTTTTATTATTACAATTGCAACTGGCTCTGGTTTGAGAAGTATAACATATTCAAGTGCATTTCTATTTTCATGATATAATAGTTCGAATAAACCAATAATTTGAGTTTTAGGGAATTATTTTTTAATTATAAATTCTAATAGCATTCTACTATTAAATAAGATACAAATTTAAGTGGCACAAGCTCAAATGATTACAAATAAAAATTCTCAAATTTCATGGTCAAATAAATCGATTTAAAGATTTTAAAAAAATCAATTTTAAACAAGTAACAATGTATTCGTTTTTTATGCGCATTATAACAATAAAAATTTAAAAAACTCAAAGGAATATGTTCATTTTTACTAGGTTTTTTTGTCAAGATTTAGCATAAAATATATAATAATTAAATGTGTTTTTATTATTACAATTGCAGCTGGCTCTGGTTTGAGAAGTATAACATATGCAAGTGCGTTTGTTTTCTTTGTTTGACGTGCAAATGTACATATCCTAAGCACGGTAAAGCTTTAAATTATCTTGTCTCTCTCCTATTTTCTTTCTTTCTATATACCCATCATATAATGAGTGTTTTTGAGTGTCATCGTTGGCGTTGCACTAATGCATGGGTACACCACTTAAATTCAAGTGTAACATGAGACAACTTTATTACTATTATATGGTAATTTTTTTTCGTTATAGCAATTAAATCAATTAAATTTTAAAAACATATTTGAAGAGCTGTCCTACATTTTAATAAAATTTTTATTTTTTTGACAAATTTTATTTTAGAGTGCACTTTGGTGCTTAATTTACTTTTCAATGTTTTTCTCAATTTACTTGCACTCTAAACCTAATAAAATGTTTTTATTAAATTTTTTTCTGTATGAGTAAAAAATATAAAACAAAAAATAATATACAAGTATAAAATTAAATCGCTTTAAACTGTTAAAACATTCAAAGTAGCTTTTCCTACACTGTTAAAAATACTGTCTGGTTATAACTTGACACTGCGCACGTTTCTGGTTATAATCTTACAATTTCAAAAAATCAGTTTATAAACGTTGATTTTTCAAAATGTCTGCTTAAACTATAAACTTACATGTTAAAATTGAAAGGATATGACTTGTCACGTTATAACCAGAAACGTGCTCAATGTTGGGTTAAAACCAGACTGTATATTTAACAGTGTAGTAAAAACATATCTGCAGATAAAACGTGAAACTATCTTGCAAATATACTAATAAAATTTAACTAAACTTCTATACGGTTTAATTTCACTCAAAAACCGGGCAGTTTTTCAAATTTGTATAAAAGTTGTGTGTGTATTAGTTGTTAATTGCGTATATATTGAAAACTGTCCTGACAAGTGGCCCTAGGCAATGTCTGGTATTTGGCGTTTTCTGTGTATAAAGTTAGTGACACCCAGAGACTGGACCAGTTTGTCAACGATGAGTCGACCCTGATCATGAAGTCAAGCAAATATGTGACTTTGGGCAGAAGCGCCCAAGTTGACACGTTCACTAATTGAACCCAAACTTGAATCGATCCACGAATCGATCCATCACAACACACACACGCACACATAGACAGACACATTGTAGAATATATAAGCAGTGACAGTGTCAATAAGGTGTCATTAGAGATATATTGGCACTATCACACCGATTGTGCTTAATTACAATTGTGCTCGGACAGATGACCAATCGATCAATCATCATTGTGATCAAACATGTTTTCATGTTTTTTTGGGTGAGATCTAATGCCAAATGAATGGAACTTAAATGCCATTCCATTTCATTCAACCCCGAGAAAAAAGCAATTTCAGTAAAAGCATCCCCCTAAAAATCAATCTATCGCTTGCATCATTTAGATTGAATACGATTAGATTGCACTCACAATAAGGAAAAAACAACTTTCTTCTTG
The DNA here is from genome assembly GCA_018231625.1 of Papilio phestus. Lineage (NCBI taxonomy): Eukaryota > Metazoa > Arthropoda > Insecta > Lepidoptera > Papilionidae > Papilio > Papilio phestus. The sequence continues at coordinate 9,416 of DVQH01000628.1, read as the reverse complement.
TTGTTGTATATATGACATGTATAATCCAACACCAAGTATTGGCTAAATTTTAATCTGAATAAAAGTGCAGGATCATCAACATGAAAAAAATGTTCAACTAGGTTTTGTTACTAAGTTTGAATTCATGTTTACTACACTTTCTTGGTAGTCTATTATATTTTTATACTTTTTCCTCTTATGCTGATGAATATAAAGTTATACTTTGAAACTTAGTAAACGTTTTAAAAATATAGAAGAAGAAAAGCTAGAATCATTTTCATTTGTGTAAGTTGAAAACGGTGGATCAATTTTGGACAAAAAAGAACAAAAATAGAAGATAGATAAAAAGAATGTCAACATGTGAAATTGAATGTCTGTTATTGTTGAATTAGCAATATGTTCATAACTCATTTTTGATTATTATTATTATAATCGTTATATTATTATTATTATTATTATTGTATATTTTAGCTTCGTTTTGCTCAATAGAATGCTTGTTTGATCCGGCATATTACACTTTGTTTCGTTTTCTTTTTTTTGTTTTGTTTTTGTTATATATTATTATTGTATTAGATCAAATAGTGAGAGGTTCGTTCGCAAAAAGTGGCTTATTTGTGAAGCTGATCCGGTAGATAATCATCATGATGAGCCTAAGCATTGAGTGATCAAATTAGCAGTGACATAGACTCTCTCTCTCTCTCTTTCTCTTTTTCTCTCTCTCTCTTTTTCTCTTTCTCTCTCTCTTTCTCTCTCTCTTTCTTTCTTTTTCTCTCTAACTCTCTCTCTCTCTCCCATTCTCACTTTCACTGCGTGCCACAATTCAATAGGCAGTTCTTCAGCAAACAAACCAACTAATTGACCTACTTCTTGCGCACTCTACTCAAATAAAACAATTTTTATTTATTACGATGATTATGAATATTAACGGGGAAAATGCATACATATATATCACAATTACATTAAAAAATACCCATTTTATAAAATTAAAAAAATTTTTATTATGAAAAACACACAAATTATAGTAGTATACAGATCAAATTTTGCAAAATCAACTTGATTAGATTCATTTCTAAGACTGGACCTAATTTTCTTTATATAATTATGTTTATGATTATAATTATTAAATCATTAAGTCGGGATTTGTAAAAACTAATAAAAAAAGCTTTAAGTAAGATTTAAAGGTCGGAAAACAAATTATAATAAAAAAATTCATGAATATATATACAGGATAAATCATAATAACAATAATTACAATAACAATGTATATAATACTGCTTTGGGTATTGAGGCAAGTTAATAATTTTAATTGCACTTATACTGCTACCATCAGGTTTAAGTTTCTTTTTTTCTGCATTTCATTTAAATCTTATTGATTGACATTAAGTTAACGATCATGAGTTTCGTCTTTTGATAAAGTAGGGCAAGAGAGTAAGAGATAAGACTAAAGTCGATTAATCTTGACATGAATATGGCACTCTCAATCTTAATGGTTTTGTTTGCTTCTGCGATTCTACTTGACTTAATTCAAATCTTCAATTTTCCAAAAGATTATTTCGTTGGCTTCACTGTGTTGTAACTATGTTTCTAGACAAAATGGAAATCTAAGTAAATCAACATTTAAATTTTGCCTTGAGAAATTGCTAGAAAATAATGTGAATAGAATTTCCCTAAAAAATGTAACACGTATGAGTTGAGAAACTTGTACAATAAACCAAGTGCTTTATTGTTGATTTTTTCTTAGTACAAGTTTTGTCTATTGGCTATTGTAATAAAATTTATTGATTTTCTGCAATTTGGCAGAATTTATATTTAAAAAAACCTTTACATTCAATACAAGCAATTTATCTATGGAATTTTCCCTATTTGGAATAAACGCAATTCAAACAACAAAATCTGATTAACTTAAAAGGAATCTAATGATTTTAGCAGTTGATTAGATTCCCAATTGAATTAATATATATATTCAAAGTATAAATTTGTTGACAGGTGAATTTGGCACATTAGCAGCCGTAGATCTCATTAGAGGAATGACGAAACACACGATCCACTAAACCTATTGGAATATCTAAAAATATCTTACAAAATAAAATATCCAATTTGATCAGTGAATATTCAATATTTTATATTAAAAATATATTATATTTTTCATTTGTAATTTTCAAATAACAAAAAATAATAATTTAGACAGACAAAGAGATTTAGATTAAAAAATAAAAAATAGAGCTACTTACACGTTACACTCAAGTGTTTAACTTAAGACAGTTTTATTTTCTTTGTGGCAAAATTTTATCGCTATAGCTTTAAAGTGTAAAATATGTTAAATTTTACCAGCAAATCTGTAAAGCTGTCTTATGTTTTACTTTTAAAAAAAATTGAGTTTAAAGTACTTAATGCATGTGTAAGAGAAAAATAACAATTAAAAGTCTATAACAAAGAATTTGTCTAGTTCTTGTATAACCAGAAATATGTTCAATGTAGTGTTATAACCAGACAGTATTTCTAACAGTGGCTTTGGATTAACTATGGATCGGATCGGATGTATCCGTGTTTATCCGTTGTTACGACTGATAGGCCAGTGCGGATCACTAATATATGAGAGTCCGCATCGCATTGAACCTCGCCAACTGCTGCCCACTGGAACCAGTTGCACACACACACACACACATAGGCACTTTGGAGGGGGACGGGAAAATCAATAGAGAAGAGGTGCACCAGTTGACCAGTGTCCATCCATAACTGACCACTGACTCACTCTTTCTCATCGCATCGAGGTGGACAGTCGTACGTGGCGATCTGTCCACCCCATTAGCCACATATTACGCAATCATTACTTTGAAAAAAAATTCAACCAACCATGGAACTTGCAATCCAATTGATGTGCTTGTGCATCATATCAGCGGTGGCTTTTCAACAACCACTTAGTGATGATAGTGATGATTATTATTATTATAATAATTACAAGAATCGTCACAGTGTGCGTCATTTGGTGACTCATGACACACCCACCACAACTGAGTGGTATGATTTTTGGTCCTCTCCGTTGGAGAAGGAAGATTTTCCATTGTACAATGAAACAAACCCCTTTTCGGTTCGTATCGTGGGCATCTTTGTTGCCGACTCGGAACTTCCCTACACACTTGAGTTGGCTAAACCTGCAATCGAGATCGCCATTGAAAAGGTTTTCATCATTGATTAAAAATTGTAAAAGTGAATATTTTAATTAAAATTGTTGTGTCGTTAGGCTAAAAAATTGTACCCCAAAACAAAATGGGAGGATGCGGTTTTTCGCAATGGATCCAATAGATGTACGTCCAACTTTGCGGGTGTTTTTGCGGCCGAAGAGTTTTATTTGCGTCGTGTCACGGTTTTTATTGGACCTTCTTGGTAATGATGATGTACAGTCACTTGCTTGTGGGTAATATTGACGTTTTTAATTATTATTAGGTCTATTTTAGAAGTTATAAATAAAAATATTTTGAGTTATACCTTATTAAAAAGATAAAAAGATTGGTCAAAATAATAAGTATCTGAAGTAAGGATTCAAAATATTGTAAAAAGTAGCACGCAAAAGTGTAGGACATATATGTTAAAACTCCATTAAAAAGTAGAGGTTTTCTCACAAATTTGTAAATAGTTTATAATTTTTAAAGTTTCTATTAAATACAAAAAATGTCTATAGTTAAGTTAATAAATAATTTTGAATTAAAATAGACTTGTTTTTAATCAAAAACGTCAATATTATCCACACTACACTGCTAAAAATACTGTCCGGTTATAACTCAACATTTCTGGTTATAACTTGACAAATCTTTGTCATAGACTTTCAATTTAAACAATGTAAGTTTATAAGCAGACATTTTTTAAATAGTATGGTAAATTGTAAGTCAACTTTTCCTAAAAGTCATCTTTAAAGCTGGTATATTTGAAATTGTAAGATTATAACCAGAAACGTGCTCAATATGTCAGGTAACCAAACAGTATTTTTAAAAAAGTAATGCGAGTGATTGTAGCTTAAAAATGATGAGATGGTTGTTGTTTGACTTTTGTTGTTTGTATATCAACTAGTGGATTGGCACTAGACCCAGTGGCAAGAATGGCGGCTCATTGGAAAATTCCGGTCATTTCTTCTGGTGGGCCACACGTTACCTTTTCCAACAAGAACATCTTTGCCACCTTAACCAGACTTTCATTCTCTCTCACCAATCTTGGCTCGTTTGTCAATCAAATTTTTCACCTCTTTCGATGGACTCATGTATCAATCATTGTGCAAGAGAAACCTTCATCACCACTGATTCCACTGATCAAGGAGACTCTCGTTGATGTGTTTGATGCCGAGAATGACATTGTGCTTGATATGCACGAAATTAGCCGTTCACTTGCCAAGACTAATCTGCAAAACTTGCTTATGGAGTGTGCTAAAGAAGCTCGTAGTATGTTTAATTGCACAAATTGACAAATAAAAAATGATTATTAATTTTGTTTATTTATTTTTGATTATTAGTAATCTTTATTCTCACCAGCGGTGAAACTCTTCGGCATATTTTGCTTGCCGCCTCGGAACTGGGAATGGGCAACGGTGGCTATGTCTTTCTCACCGTGGAACTCTTCAAACACGCCAATTCGTTTGGCAATTTTGACTGGTTTGTTTCGGGTGATACAACAAATGACGTAAGTATTGCATTAATGCGCTAATCCCAATTACAGTAAAACGCTTGTAATTTTTAAATAAATTGAGTTCAAAATTCAAAGTTTTCCGGTCAAAAATATTGTCCGGTTATAACTCAACATTGAGCACATTTCAGGTTATTACAAATCTTTGTCATAGACTTTTAATTATAAAATGTAAATTTGTTAGCAAATATTTTGAAAAATCAACGTATATAAAAAACTTTTTATTGAAATTGTTTAGTTATAAATCAAATTTTCTTAAATTTTCACCATAAATAGTGGTATTTTTGAAATTGTAAGGTTATAACCAGAAACGTGCTCAATGTCAAGTTATAACCAGACAATATTTTTAACAGTGTACTGTTTATAGTTAACCAATTACCTCAAATCACAAATTAAAGAAATTATTGACACTTTAGTAAATAAAAATCTAAGCAAAGAGTCTCAATATTAACGCAAATTACGGATAAAATACACTTGAAAATAAGAAGCACATAAATTAAAAACATTTTATTGTATAAAAACCCATGACTTGATACTAACATGATTTCAGGACATCAAGCATATGTATGAATCGCTGTTGATTTTAACCGTTCACGTACCGATGAGCCAAGCGTACATTCAGTTTGCCAACGATGTGATTCACAAGTCGCGCAGTGAGTTCAACACTTCCTTCACGGTGAAAGATGTCAACGTGATTCTGGCTGGATTTCATGACTCGGTGATACTCTATGGACGAGCGGTCACTGATACCATCGAGGAAGGCGATAATCCAATTGACGGATTCCAGGTGACCAAACGCATCTGGAATCGTACCTTTTCCAACTACTTAAGTGGAGACATTTTTATCAATGCCAACGGTGACAAGGAGACTGATTATACACTGATGGATTTCAATCCGGAAGCAATGGAGATGCAATCGGTTATTAATTATTCTGGCAGAGAGAATCGAATTGTGTGGCATAACATCTCGGTGATTCACTGGCCTGGAGGATGGCTTCCCAACTCTAACGTTGCACAGTGTCATTCAACAATTACTGATCTCTACTGCAATCAATCCAGTAACAAACTAAACTTTAACATAATTTGACTAACAACACTTTTTTTTCTCCCTAACTTAAATTTTGTGAAAATATGATAGAATGATGTCTATAAATGAGATATTGATCTTCCAAAAAGTTATGGAATTTCAATTGTATCTCTAAATGGCTGTTATCTGATTTACACAAATTATTGATTTATTCAACTTTTATTCAACAGAAGTTCATTCGAACAATATTTTCAAGGGTCACGTTTTGTCCAATTTTAACCGGAAATACCTAAAATTTTTCTCTATTGGATCTCAAACTATAATATTTAGGCTATATTTTAAGTACAAAATCATTAAAATTTGAATTAATTTTAATGTTATTTTATAGTCTCAGCTTTTTGTTGTCAAAATTTGAATTAATTTGTTCTCATTCTTATCAGACTTTAGTATTTCGGGTTAAAATTTTGACAAAACATGAATCTTGAATATACCTTTTGAATGAACTTATATATGTTCTGATCTGTAAAATAAAAGTTCATTTAATCAATAATTTGTGTTAATCAGATAATAGCCATTTAAAGGTAAAATCGAAATTCCAAAACTTTTTGGATGATCAATATCTCATCTATACACATCATTCTATCATATTTTCATAAAATTTTAAGTTAGGACTAGATGAAATACTGTGTAATTTTTTCAATACTTTCTTCCACTTTTTCATTTTAACTCATATATATTTTTGTTTCTAGTTAATGCTTATCAAACATTTTTGGATTCGATCGGATCAGTATCTGTTTATTTTGCTCTCAACATTCACAATCCGATTATGATCTTAGTGATTCTGAGCAAACAACTACACCAAAATCACACACTTTTTTTCAAGTTACCGGTTAAGTGATTCTAGTCAACACAACATTCATTTTCCTCAAACAAGTTATATTTTTATATTATTTTATAAGTTGACTAGGTCAATTCAATTTTTCCTAGGCTTAGTAAACTTTACCAAACCTAAAGTGATTTTATTTACATATTTGCACATAAATCGTTTTGAAATTGGTTTTTAAAACTAAAATATTTAAAATTTAAATTTTTGCGGTATGTGTTTACAAATGTGACTGTGAGCAACATTTTATATGAATGACATTTTTTTAATTTAATATATAAACACATATTCAATTTACACTAAACTTTCATATAACTTAGATTATTAATTTATAATATTTTAAATAACATTATTTTTGTCAATTTGAGTTTACCGAAGTTGCTTACATGTCCTAGATTATTATTATTATTGTTTATTTTAAATTTTAAAAAAATTGTCAAAATTGTGACAATATATTTGGTTGTGAAAATATATATTCATTTTTATATAAATGTGACAGGGAGCAACAATTTATATGAATGACATTTTTTTAAAATATATAAATACGTATTCAATTTACACTAAACTTTCATATAACTCGGATTATTAATTAAATATTTTAAATAATATTATTTTTGTCGTTTTTAGTTTACCAAATTGCTTATTTGTCATAGATTATTATTATTATTATTTGTAAATTCTAACAAAATTGTAACAATATATTCAATTATGAGAATATATATACATTTTTTATATAAATATTATGCAATGTTAAATATTTTATATTCACATTTACTTATTTGCATTTGTCATTTATCAATCTGGCTTTGCATATTTAAATTTTTAACTTCATTTTGAGTGAGCAAGAGAGAGAGAGAGAGAGAGAGAAAGAGAGAAAATAAAGTCTAAAGTGAGTGAGGTGCCGTTGGGAATGAATGAGTTATGTTAAACACAACACCAAGAAGTAGATTTTGGGTTATTTGAGTAAGAAAAAACAGTGCAACATTGTTTCCCATGACAATGCCTTTTGGTGTTTTTTTGTTCATGTTGTCTATCTTTTACTTTTTCACTTTTACTTTTTCCGCACAGTGTGTTACAATGTATTTGTTGGTGAACCAATTTGCATAGATCTAGTTAGCACTCATCGCATGAATATTAGGCTGCATGGTGTATCCCACACACTGAGAGAGAGAAAGAGAGAGAATAAGAGAGAGAGGGAGAATAAAAGAGAGAAAGAGAGAAAGAGAAAGAGAGGGAAGGAGAGAGGGAGAGATACACACCCCACAAAACAAGAACTTGGGGCCAAAACCATTATAGTTTGACATAAATCGTCCACTTTATCACATTTATCTCTCTTTCCTTTCTCTCTTTCTCTCTCTCTCTCTCTCACTTTATCATTTTTTTCTTTAACTTTTTTCTTTATTACTCTTACTAATTTTCAGTGTCTTTTTTCTTATTTTCACTTCCCTTTTCTTTTTATATTCTGCTCATCTATTTTCATTCACTTTAACTTCTTTTGTATTTATCTTTAACTTTCTTTTACTTTCATTCATCCATTTGTCTATTTTATGCTTTTTTGGTATCTCTCCTATTCTCTCTTTCAATACCTACCCCAAAATGTAGTGAATTGCAATGTATTAACAAAATATGATGATGATGATAGCCTCAGTAGATGTGGCACACTGGTGGCAATATCCTAAACTTCCTACAAGATTAATATCACTGGGCACATATCATAATGGGGTAGTAACGATAACGCATCAACAACAACGACAAAAAAATTGGGTATTGTTGTTTCGAACATAAATTCTCTCTCTCTCTCTCTACCTCCCACTCACTCTCTCGTATACTCTCGTTTTTATTTCTACCCACTTTTACTTCTTCTTTCTTTTCTTCACTCTCATTCTCTTTTCTTTTCTCCCCATTGCCTTCCTATTCCCTCAAGTAACCAAGGTCATTTGACTATATTAAAAATGACCATTTAAATAAATGGTTTGCTACCCAAATCTATCACACCCATTAACTATTTCAACATAATTCGATTGATTCGGTATTCAAAAAAATTTTACACCGGCGCTGAAGTGCCGTCTGCCAAAAAAACAACCAATCTGGTTTAGTGTGTGTGTGTGTGTGGGAAAATTACCAAACTAATTAATTATACTTTCCACTTATAAGTTTTCATGTCTAGACTCATTCAACCCAATGAACATACACTCACACACACAGTGGTTTTCTAAAGAAACACTCTGATTTTCTTACTCTCGCTCTCTCTCTCTTTCTTACTCTCCCTCTACTCACTCTTTCTCTCTCACTCTTATTCTCTCTCCCTCTCTTACTTATTTTTCCCCTCTTCACATTCGTCTTCATCTTACGTTTCTTTTTCTTTTCTTCTATACTCTTCCCAAGGTTTCCACTATTTTTCTGTGTGTATGCCAAAAGTGGCAGGAGGAGATTTAATTAAAATACAATTCAAAAAAACGATAACTCAAGTTATATCTATATAAATATAAATTATAATTTATATTAATTTTTATAAGTTAACTCAAGTGACTTGAGTATGGTTTCTTTGGTGGGTAGTTTATTTTTCTCTCATTTTCAGACTTTCTTTCTCTCACTCACTTAAAATTTAGTACATTTTTGTTTTTTTCACACTCTCTTCTTGGTATTTAATTGTTTTTTCAACTTTAATTTTCTTTCCTCTCTTTCTTCTCTTCTCTTTATCTAACTTTTTCTGTTTTTGTTTTTTCTAACTTCTAAGACATCTTTCTTTCTATTTTCTTATCTTTGTTTCTCGTTATTCATTTTTCTTTTTCTCACTTATATATTTTTTGAGTCTTCTTTTTTATTTTTCTCTTTATGGGGGTGTTATTTTATCCT
>DVQH01000627.1:0-20409 GCA_018231625.1 Papilio phestus | reverse complement strand
TTCATTGCCCCAATGCGACTCCGTCCACCTCACGACCGTCCGTTCTCAACGCTGTAAACAACTCACTAGGTTGATATAGACATATTTGTTTTTCAACAAATGTCAATTTTAGTATTCCACATCACAACAATGTAAACTTGCAAAAAAGACTTCTAATTATCCTCTGGTTGAGCTGTATTGAAAAGATCACAGCGCAAACTATGAGCCATAGCCCGGAGAATGAGTATTTAGAGTTGGAATTCAACAATGATATGGCACATCAGTGGAGAAAGCTGCCCGAGTGTAGTGGTTTTGTGGGCAATGCTCGGTCAAAGCACACGATCGTCGCCTATGACAGTTGCATTTACGTTTTCGGTGGTAACGATGGCAGCAACAAGATGCTCAATGATGTACTCGGTGGGTTTTGTAATACTGGTTTTTTGATTAAGGGAAATTTTGGAATTGCCTTTGTAATATTTGTTACTGCTTTCAGTGTTTGATACCAATAAGATGTCTTGGAGTAGAGCGTGCAATAACTCATCTTTAAATGAGTATAATTTCAACTCATATCCAGAATGTCGCTATAATCACTCAGCGGTTGTTAACAAGCATTCGATGTTTATCTTTGGAGGTATCTTACGGACCCTTTCATGTTTTAATTCGATGTCACATATTTATTTGAATTATTATTATAGGATATATTGACCGCGAATCAGTCTATGCCAACTGTAACGATTTATACGAATACCAATTTCTAAGAGCTTCATGGATCAAATGGGAAACCAGCGGAACAAAACCTGCGCCAAGATCGGCTCACGGCTGTGCGGTGTATGATGACAAACTGTGGATTTTTGCCGGATACGATGGCAAATCGAGACTTAACGACATGTGGCAGTTACCTCTCAATTCCTATTGTAAAAGCTGGAAGGAAGTGCAACAGTATGGTGACTGTCCACCAACTTGCTGCAATTTTGCCTCAACTGTGGTTCGCGACACGCTGTACGATACATTTTTAAAGAGTATTTCTTAAAACCACTAAATTTCGAACATTCGAAAAGTTGACACATGAGAAAATTCTTGCAAAAGCGATTTAAGATATGCCACTTCTACAAGGTATTTTCAAACTAGGAATAAAATTTGAATTATTTAGATTCGATTGAAATTCCAATATTTGAAAATGCTTTGTAGAGGTAGACGATCAAATCAATTTAATTGTTTTTTGTATGAATTTCCCCATGCATCGATTTTTAACAAATTCGAATTTTAGAGGTCTTAAGAGATGCTCATTTAAATTGTATGTAATGATAAAATATACTTTCTTTGAGACAGCCTAGTCTTCAGTGGGCAATCAGGTGCCAAAATGACCAATGACCTTTTTCGCTTTCACTTTGACACTCAACGGTATTACTTGTTGGTTTGTTTGATGTGTCTGGTCTAATTGTTACATCTGCTTTGGTGGTCTAGCTGGTATCGAATCTCAATGAGTGAGCACTTTTTGCGAAACGGTTCGTTCCCACCCACTCGGCGATACGGGCATACCATGGTGACTTATGATCGCTTTCTCTACGTGTTTGGAGGTGCTGCCGACTCAACCCTTCCCAGCGATCTCCACGCGTAAGTGCCATTCCCTTGGTGGACATGATATCATCACCGATATTGGTTAATTTGCTAGGTTTGACCTAGACGAGCAGACGTGGTCCATCATCAAAGTGGCACGAAGCAGTCAGGTGCCGTCGTGTCGGTTGTTTCACAGTGCCACTGTGATCGGTGACGTGATGTACGTCTTTGGTGGCACCGTCGACAACAATGTCCGAAGTGCCGAGTTGTTTCGCTTTCGGTTCTTCATCTATCCCAAGTGCACCTTACGTCAGGATTTTGGACTGTTCTTGCAGAATCAACATTTGTGTGACATTGAGTTTCAATTCAAAGATATACCCACTGGAAACGAATGCACCATGTTGGCGCACATTAACTTCGTTGTAGCTCGATCTAAGTACTTTTGCAATACATTAACCGAGATGACTGTGAAGCATGGAATAACGCTGGGTCAACTGAACCAGCCAGTTCACATTGAGTTGGGTGAAATGAATTCGCAAGCATTTATCCTACTTCTTCATTACATGTACACCGATCAGATAGACTTCAACAAAGTGACTATTGAACTACTGGACAAAGAGAAAATACTCCTTTTAATTGATGTTTACACGTTAGCTCTTAGATTTCAAATATACCAAATTGATAGATTAAAAAATATTTGTATTCAATACCTGAACATCGAACTGAGCATCAATAATGCCTTAGTAGTTCTCGAAAATGCTGTCAGATTGAATCTTGAGTTCATCAAAGTAAGTCTTGTTTATACAATTTACTATCAAAGCTAAAATTTGCAAATCCTTTGCAGGCCATTTGTATGAAATACATAATCAAAGAATCTAACTATCTAACGCTATTAATGACCAAGGAATTTGAGAATTTACCCAAATCGTTATTGATTGAAATCGTAAGGAAGAAAGAGAACCAAAGTTCGTGCGAAATGAAACTAACCCAACCCGAAAGGCCAGTAGCGAAGCCTCAGACGGAAAACAACCAAAGTCTCGAGTACGACATGAAGCAGTTTTTACGAAGAGAAGAGTTTGCCGACATCTGTCTTGTTTTAGGACAGAAGGAGTTCAAAGTTCACAAAGCTATTCTCGCGGCAAGGGGCAAATACTTTGAGGCAATCTTTCGCAACTTCATGCCCCGAGACAATCGAGTCTCCTTCCAGTTGGGCGAGGTGACGCCAACCGAAAAGGCCTTGTTGAGTTTGTTGGATTACATCTACTGTGGTGATACCAACATCGCGCCTCAGCACTGTCTCTCACTTTACTTGGCGCCCAACTTTTTGGGTTTCACCAACAACAGACTGCACATCTTTTGCAAGCATAACTTGGAGAGCAATGTCAACGAGAGCAACGTGTTGCAAGTGTTGATTGCGGCCAATCAGTTGAACATCGTCGAGATGAAGCAGTACGCGCTCAATATCATCACACGTAACTTCTCCTCGATTGCCAAGCAAAATGACATCAATGAGCTGGATAAAAATCTATTGCTTGAGATTATTCATAATGTTGCCAAAGTGTTTAAAATATAACTTTTAACTGTACATTTGTTTTAAATCAACAACAAAAGCTCTTGAAAGGAGAAAGCATTGTTTCTATTTAGCATCACCTTTTCTTGCAATATCTTTATACTTGTATTATAATTCTATATAAATAAAAAAAAGTTAATAACAAAGTTATCAAGTTTAAGTTAACACTCACTTCGAGAAGAAGATTGATATCATAGTCTGTCTCGTTGACCAAAGTAAGAGCCAACACCATTAAACCATTAATTAGGTTTAAATTCTGATAATAAATATGTCAGTTTTGAAAAATATAAAAAAAACTTGTCATACTACTACTTACAAAGGTGTTCTTGATAAAGAGACTTGTGATAACTTGCAACAAAGTGGTATCATGCAAAACTTGTAACTCATCGATTTCAATCACATACTCAATCTCCTTGTTAAAGTGATTCATTCTGTCAATGATACAAAACTGACATTTGTTTTTTTAGAACGCTATATTGATAAAGATTAGCTTTAAAAATACCTTGTAGTACATATAAATGATGTTTAACGTTCGAACAAGGGAGTGCAGTAAAAACCATTCTCTGGCACAGAAGCAATTTGGATTTTTCTTGAACTCAAACATTTTGTCTTTCCAAAACTCCATGACAGCTCGCCGAGTGTTGTAAAACTTTTGCAGATGTCCAAAAATAGTTTGATACCTAAAAATAGATTTTTTTGTCAATATAATTTTCCGAATTTGAATAACAATAGAGAAAATAAAACTAACTTGCTTAAAGACTTGTCTGTTAGAATGATTTTGAGTAGGTTAGGTTGAGAAAAGTTGGTTTTGATTGACAAAAGCATTGGTTTGCGAGAGGGCAATTTCACAGTAAACATGCTGCTGTACAGATCCACAGTAGCATCATCAAATGAAATATAGAGAGCTTTTGAAAAGATCATTCGGACATCTTTAAAGAAAAAAGATACCAGGTTAGTCTTAGTTTGATAGAATAAATAACAGTTTATTCTACCAAATTCGTTCCCTTCAGTAGACTCGCAAATTTCGTAAAAGTTAGACCAGAAAATTTCCGATTCATAAAAATAAAACATTTTCAAGTGATTGATACACTCAATCAGTTTTTGCTTCAATGAGGTTTCTTGCAAAATGTTCTAAAGTTAAATTAAAATTTGTAAAACAAAAATTAAATAAAAAACGAGCAAATACCTCAAACACTTGTTGCTTGATGTCACGCAAACAGTACTTGAGCAGGATTGGAGTGTTTAAAATCTCATTTCTTTGTTGATAATACAACCAGTATAGTTTGGTGCATTTACTAAGATCTATGAGAAAGCCGGTGGACTTAATGTCTTGCAGTAGATTGCCTGTGTTGTGAATGTTCATGGCATTCATTACATCAAACGTGTGTGGCACTTTTGACAAATCAAGTGATGAGCAATCGTTTGGCAAGTTGAAAGTGATGAAAAACGAATTTTCATAATGGTGAGGCAAAAATCCACAAGTGACCCAACTCATTATGCCTTGATACAGTGGATCTATTTCTGCTGAAATTCTATCAAAAATTTTACTAACAATTTTACATATTTCATCACCAACAAACCTTAATTCATATTTATATTCAAATACTTGTATAAGTTTGAATAAAACCAAGAATTTCTATTTCCAATAAACAAAAATCATTATTTTAGTACTACACATAATAAAGCATTTATACTTACATTATCGTTATTTAAACCACAAATCAAATCCAAAATGTCAATAAAAATTTTCTTATACTAATATAAATATATAAATAATACAAGAGTTACAAGAAATACAATTGTCGAAACAAATAAAATAAAATAAAATACCTTCAATAGTTGACCAACTCCAAAATGTGAATTGTTTTCAAAATTGGATTCTAAAAGAAATAACTCCAGTCCAAAATGTTGATTGACAAACGCATCAATCAACTTGAATATTGAGAATATAAACTCATCTAAATCTGTGAATTAAAAAAAGAATTGCAATAATTCCAGAAAAACAGTTTCATACATACTAGTTTCATTTTGCAATAAAAATTTGTTGATCTTCTCAAAGTACTCAATCAACTGTTGAAACTCATCAACAAGAATGAGAGAATGAGAGCTGCTATCAATGGAATAGTAATTAGATTGAGAGTAGTGATCGTTGTAGCCAGACAGCTCACTGCTGCTCCACTCGTCACAGGCAAAAAAACTGTAAAAATATTCCGTAGTGGAAGCATATTCTTTGACACAACCCATGATTATATGATGTAACTTGTTAGGGAAGAAGAACACGATTTGATGAATGACAACAAAAATTGAATGTGTGAGAAGAAAGAGCGCGCAAGACGCGTGCGGATAAATCAGAAGTGTTCAAATCAAAACAAAGCCATTCACAAACAAGGTACCATCATCGTTGTTACTTGAATTTCATCATCAACAACATGGAAAACGATGATGAGAAAAAACCGTGTGTTTTCTTTCTTAAACGAGGAAATAAAAGAAAGTAAGTTCATAAATAAGAATTAAATTGATATTTACTGACTAATTTCTTAAGCACTCGCGCCAAGCAAGAGTCATCTTCTGGTAGTGAGGATGATGAAGAATCCAGTGTGATCATCAATGAGAATCGCAATCGGAAGGCTCACAATCCGATGATTCAGTCCACCTCGTCTTTCAACAAATTGATGGCGAAGAAAGCTAAATTTTCTGCCGTCGTTAATGATGCTGAAGATGAGGAGGAAGAAGAGGGAGGAAAACTCAAAGAGATCTACGTTGCTTACGAGTCAAACAAATCCGAAGAGCGAGAAGGTCCTAGAGACATGGGCGCTACAATGACGTTGGAGATTGAGACTGAGAAAGACAAGGATGCACAGAGTGTGTTTGAAAGGTCACAGCAGGTTCAAAAGGAACTGGAAGGTAAAGACTTGGACAATGTGTATCGGGGCATGAACAACTACGTGCAGTTTATCCAAAAGAAGGATACGCCTCAAGGCAACGCCAAATCTGGCTTGGTACGTCGAGGTCCGGTGCGTGCACCTGACAACATTCGCTCCACAGTCCGGTGGGACTATCAGCCTGACCTTTGCAAGGACTACAAAGAAACCGGCTTCTGTGGTTTTGGTGATTCATGCAAGTTCTTGCACGATCGCACCGACTACAAAGCTGGGTGGCAGCTCGAGTTGGAGGAAGCCAAGAAGGCGAAAGGCGAGGATGAAGATGACGAGGATGACAACAAGTATGTGATCAACGAGTCCGACGATCTACCCTTCAAGTGTCTCATTTGCCGCGAAAGCTTCCGCAATCCGGTTGTGACCAAATGCAAACACTACTTTTGCGAGTCTTGTGCGTTGGATCATTTCAAGACTTCTACCAAATGTTACGTGTGTGGTACCCAGACCAGTGGGGTGTTCAACACCGCCAAAGATATCATCAAACGCTTCAAGGGCGAGGAGGTTAAAGTTGAAATACCTCAAAATAATGACGATTCAGATTCAAATTAAGCTACTTTATTTTTTATTTATATTTAGTTTTTTAGACAAGTATATTTTTATAAGCAAATTACTTAAAAGGCCAAAACCAATTGAGAATGTAATTGTAACTTTTTGTATTTGATTTGGCGTTCATTTCATTATTTGCATTGTATCGCAAATTTTCCGGTTCCCCTTGATCATTTGCAATTCGCTGAATATCATCTAAAAATGTAAAAAAGAACATTGCACTACGTATCAACAAAAATAAAAGAATAATAATTATACCTCCAATATCAGAGATCACTTCATTCTCCGAGTAGATTTGATCTCCTTTCTTGTGAATCTCGCGGTGAACTGTCTTGTCGCCGTCTGAATGTTTCGTAATAATCCTTTCGTTGCCCTCGTGGTCACGAATCACTATCTTCTCTTCATAGACATTCTAGTTTTAAAAGAAAAGAAAGAATTGATTAATCATTCTCATTGAATCATAATTAAGAATATCTGTATACGTTAGAATTAGTGGAAAATTGCTGGACAAATGACTGTGAGCTAAACGATTCGTGTATGTTAAAGAGTTCCTCCAAGGGACTAGATGGTGGTTGATTGCGGTGCTCAACGTTGCGTGACCTCTTCAGCATCATATCTCGCGGTCGCATCTGCTGACGCGAATCAAAGATCTGACCATTATCATGGAAGAAAGAGTTGTCCATGAATTTTTCAAGTTCATCGTCTAAACGGAAAAAACTTTCGAAGAATTGACGTAAATCCATGTCGATGATGCAATCCAGCCACAGTGGTTTAGCTTGGCACAAGTGAGTGTAGAGAACAACAAACTAGTCCGTAGATAGAGTGACCATGTGCGCAAATGCACACCATGTGAGTCTGTTTTGACTGTGCCTTTGATTGCTAGTTTGTGTTGAAGTTTGAATTTGCTTTATGTAAGGATGTCTTCTTTACAGATGATCTGTGATTACTCGAGTGATTCGGAATCGGACCGAGAAGAATGTCAACAAGAAGTCGAGGTAAAGGCGGCTGGCAGTACCAATTCAAATGTGAAGATCAGCAAAGTGATTCGTGACATAGTCAATGGTTTGATTCGAAAAGTTGAAAAACAACTTCCAGCGAGCAATTTCACTCAATACCGAAATCAAACCTTGATTGACTCGGAAAGTGATTCAGACACTTCCGATTTGTCTTCATGGTACACCGAATCTGAGTGTGATGATTATGATGATAACGACGACGATGAAGTTGCCAAGACACCGAAACGTCTACCAAGAGCTTGTGTCACCAAAGGAGAGTTAACCCACAAAGATTTGCCCAAAATTGAGAAACTTTTTATTTCAATTCCGGTGGATGACTTGACTCAGCTTGGAACGGTCTCCTCTATCATTGATAGTCTAGTGGTGATTGAATCTTTCAACACTAACCCTCCACTTGATATTGATACAGTCTTGTTTTCCAGAGATGGTACAGCTCTCGGTGAGTACATGATACATCGGTTCATTGATTGATACGACAAATTGCTACAATCCTGCTATTCTAGGTCAAGTCTTCGATGTGATTGGACAGGTCAGAAGTCCAAACTACATATTGCGTTTCAATTCAGCCGAAGAGATCAAGGAGTTGAAAGTGGAAATTGGCTCACCCGTTTACTACACTTGTAAATTGCTCTACCAAAACGAAAGCCAACCAGTGACCAAGTTCGTTTTTGTGGCCGATCTCATCAAACAACGTGGTTCAGATGCATCTTGGAAATATAACAACGAACCACCTCCCGAGTTTCTCGACTACTCAGATGACGAGGCCGAGCGCATTGCAAAGTGGAAACAAAATGCTAAACAGAGACGGAAATAATAACCATTTTTATTAAACTTAACCATGTTTTACCCAAATCATGTAACCAAATTACTGTATGACAAATCTTTGAATTCATCCAAACTGCTCTCAATTGCGCTAGGGACAATGTTGTTGTAAAGTTGAGGCAAGATTAAACCGACAAAGCTCCTTTTGTTAACAATACAGTACTCGAGAAAGGCCAAGACCACTTCATTCTTGAATGTCTCGGGCGCCTGAAGTGGTCGCATTTGGTTGAGTCGTCTCAGCTCGTTGAGATAGCATTCGCTCGATTGAGAATTTTCCAAACTTAGATATTGAACGTAAGTATTTCGGCTGATGTCACTCGAGACAATAACCAGAATGAATTGAGATTGAATCAAAGACAAGATCTTCTCAAATATCATGTCAACAATTTTAACAACTTGCGAATCATATCTCTTATTGATAACATTGCTTATTGAAATCCAGTACTCATTTTGATTGATTTGATAAAGACCAGCTAGTTTGTCTAAATGTAATAATAAATTAGGTTGCGTTTAGTAATAAATAAAAATAAAAAGCCTAAATGCCACTATTTATCTACCTTTAACTCCATTGACACTGGATTTCAATTCCACAATACAGTTGTCCCGTTTGACCGAGTGTTGCTTGACCACCGACACAAACATGCGTTTGCAGTGCGAAACACAATTCGAAAGCAAGTCTTGATTCACCACATCGACAGAAGTGGAGAATGAGCCAAACGAAATTACACTTTCGTCTGGTTCGTCATCCGAGTCAGACCACCAGACTGCTCGCGAGCTTATTTCGGTTACCTCACCGAAAAAGGTAGCCATTTAAGATGGTTGTGGATTCAAGACGAGATATATGTCAAAATGACATGAAGATGCCGACTCATGCAGATGCGCTCTGTAGCACAGTGCACTGTGTATGTGCGATTACGAAAGTGAAAATAGTGGACAAAAGAACAAGTGAGGGTAGAATTGGTAATACAGTCAAACTTCACTCATCCGAAATCATTTCTAATGTGATTCGGATTTGAGAAAACATCGAATTTGAAAGATATTTCTAAAAATGTCTATAAAAAATAACTATACAGGCAATACTCAATCATTGGTCTCCATTGTAAATCGTCATAGATCAGACTCATGCATTAACTTTTGGCCTCATCTCAAAGATCACTTTGTACATGTCCAAAGTAGAGAACATTTTTGGTCGTTTCTTGACTGTTGCTTGTAATTTACATCTATAAAAATATAGAAATTTTATTATTCAATAGGTTACAATCCTTAATCATATTTTTGGTTAAGAAAATACTCTATCACATCTACATTAATATTCCACTATTTTACAATTACAATTGTTATTTTTATTTATCAGTGTGCGTTCGAGTCCGCAACAATGGCCAAAATAGTCAATGGACTTGTTTGAACCCTGTTATTTATCTGTATTATATTTTTAGTAACTGTAATGTAATTATAATTTATACAATTGCATTAAATTGAATTCATGGAATAATACGCTGTTTTAGAATTAACTTATTGATTAGTGGTAAAATATTAATAAAATAATAAAGTTTGTTCTCTCGAGAGATCTCTTTCAAGTTAAATTAGGGAGATTACCGATTGAAGAAACATGACTTAGAGAGGTGTGACTGTAGGTTGACCGTGGTCGAGAGTGGGAAAGTACCCTCCAAGCTGAGAACGAACTAATAGTTAGCTAACAGACGACAACTCGACAGTCACTCCACCTGGGCTTAACCTAGTCTAGTTCATTGTGTCAATTGACAAATGGTGAGTGTGTGCCAGACCAGAGTGACTCGCCCCTCGCGACCTACTGGGACCCAGCCTACATCCCCTCTTACTTTTGTTCCCCTCTCACCGTGGGTTGATCTGTGTCCATTTTGAGACTAAACTAGATCACTTAGACACAGCCATGGAGTGTCCTCATCTCAAAAGTATTACTAAAATCAATAACCCCTTTATCAAGGAAGGACTCGTTCTAACCAATGTGGAGTGTTCAGGTAAGGTTCAGTTTGGTATGGTCGAATGATGACAACCTTGTTATGCATGCAGTGTGTCATTCACATCGAAACCCGTTGATGTGCATTCACTGTGGCATTCTTAACTGTGGCAGGTATGTGTGCTCATCATATTCTTCTCAAACTCACCTATTGAGTGTATTTTTTCTAAGTTTTGTCAATGGACACGCTGTTGAGCACTTTCAACTTAAGAAACATCATATTATCTCAATTGATTGTAATGAGTTGTCCATCTACTGGTAAGTGCTTAAATAGTTTGTTACTTTATTTATCAGCAAAATATATTTATCAAATTCCAGCTATGTTTGTAATGGCTTTGTGGTCAATCAAAAGTGTTACAAATATTTTCAAAAATTACGACATATTTTGCAAACCAACAATAAGCTCAAGAAATTAAAAGAGCCAGCTGTCATCACTAATTCTAACAATAACAAGAAGGTATGATGTCTAATTAGTAATTACTAGATGCTTGTTTTGGGTGAATAGTTTCTGATGCTATGCCCATCTAGCAGTTATACAAAAGAACATCTGGGTTAAGAAATTTGGGCAACACTTGCTTTATGAATGCCGTTTTACAATCATTATGGTAAGCATTGACGAATTCTTATATAACCTTGCCTTGATCAACAATTCGTCTATTCCAGTAATATTCAAGAATTTAACTATTATTTTAAACAATTAAATAAATCTGAGATTTTGGATGAAACGGATCTGTGAGTTGGTTTTTTCTATTTGTGTCGATTTTCTTACAAATTTTTTTCAGAACTGTCACCAAAGAATTGCGAAAAACAATTATATTGCTGAACGAAGGAAGCAAAGCTGCAATTTCACCAGAACCGTTATTTACTGTGATATGGAAGGTAAAGACTAATTATGTTTGTAATTGATTTCTAATTAATTTAAACTCAGATTGTTCCCCGATTCCGTGGCTATCAACAACAAGATGCGCACGAATTTCTTCGATATATGTTAGACCGTCTTCACACTGAGCTGCTTAACTTCAAGCAAAACAATGAACAAAATCATTATTTTAATCCTCACAAAAATAATAACTCCAAATCTACTATTGTGACTTCGATCTTTGGTGGGATTCTTCAGAATGAAGTTCGTTGTCTTATATGTGGAACGGAATCTAAAAAACTTGACCCATTTTTTGGTAGTATTTTAGTTTTATATATTAAATAAACAATTTTGATCAAATTAATAATTTTTCCAGATTTATCTTTGGATATTCCCCAGACAAACGGCTCAAAGAACCGATATAATTTGACAGGTACATACTAACTGATTTTTGGTTAATAATGTATGATTGGCTAATTGTTTTTCCACTCAAGATTGCTTGTCCAAATTTACCGAGTTGGAAGAGCTTGAAGATACTGAACTCTATAACTGTCCGAGTTGTAAACAAAAACAGAGATCAACTAAAAAGTTTTGGATTCGCCGCTTGCCTAATGTTAGTAAACTTATTATATCATCAAACAATTGATATCAATTTGATTTTAATTGGTTTAGGTGTTATGTCTCCATCTGAAGAGATTCAAGTGGAATGAATATAACCGTAGCAAATTGGATGTGCACATCAACTTTCCAATGAGAGATTTGGACATGAGCAACTTTATTCTCTCTAATGTGGTAGGTGGAGTCGCGTAAATATATTGCAATGTTTTTCGGTAAATCCCACATTTTTAACACTAGATTTTTTTAGTAGTTTCTAGTTACAAATCGAACCTCTGGGTAAAATGTTTTTCATGTCCACTTAACCAAAAACTTATTCACTATTAGACACATGAATCATAGGCGTATAAAGACATTTTAAACCCAATATATCTTATTTTTGAGTTTATGAATCGATGTTTAATCACATTGAATCAAACGATTAACATTACTTGATATTGATAAAGGGTGTGCCACAATGTTGATCTTTGCTTTTTAAGTTCGAAATGCAAATTCATAATGCGAACCAAACTTTTTTCTTGTTTGAATTGGTATTTCTACCCGATTCCAATTAAAATGTATTTTTATTTTTACAAGAGGCAGACGGTGCTTTAGCAAAAAAATTGAAATTGATTCGGAATAAAATTCGAATCGATGATAAATTCGAAAGTCTAACAGTAGATTCACAGTACAAAAGGATGACAGAAAACGAAAAATGACAGAACATTGAAAAAGAAAATTACGACTATATTATTCATTAATATATAAAATGTTACCGGCCAAGTAAACTTTGCCGTAACTCAAACTGGCAAAGTAATTTTTATTCAATTTTTTGGATTTTAAATTATTAATTTATAAGCTGGAAGAAAGATTTGAATACAGTTATTTTGAGTTACAGCTTTACATACAAATAAAACTAATTGCAAATCTTAAATTTTAAATTACTTTCTCGGCTTGGATCTTGGAAAATCTTACTTGGCCTAAGCAGAGTGTCACTTGGCCTAGTCAAAGTGACATTTTGCCGGTTTGTCTACTTGGCCGGTAACATATATATAGATTGCTTAAGGGAGTAGGTGGGAGTTGCTAGAGATATCCTACATGTAGGCTAATGTAAACTTATGTTACGTTGGATAGCACGAGACTCGGAACAACAACTGTGGTTCGCCGATGTACGACCTGGCGGCAGTGATTGTTCATCACGGCAGTGGCATTGGCTCGGGTCACTACACCTCCTACGCCACCCACCAAGGCACCTGGCACCACTTCAACGACTCTTCGGTGAACCCGTGCAACGAGCAAATCGTTCTCCAGAGCAAGGCCTACATTCTCTTCTACATCAGACGCGACCCTACCATCAAACCATTCTACCACCAAGTCCTATCACCACACATCGATTAGTGCTTTTTGTTATATATTATTATTTATTTATTTTACATAATTTTAAATTATAATATAATATAATATGATTTTTTTACTGTGCTTCGACCAAAACTTGTTTGCTTTCCTTCTCTTTCTTCTTCTCCATTCCTAAATTGTGACAAATTACAGTTGTAAAGTTAATATTTTTTAAATAATAAAACAACGTGATCAAATAAAACTTACTTTGAACCGAGGGAAGCTCTTCTTTGGGAACCTCGGGCAATGGCGAGATGTCTGCGGCAAGAAGGTCCTCGAGCTCTTTGTCCAGTGCCTCAGACTCTTCTTCCTCTTTCCAACCCGAGAGAAGGTCGGAAATTTCCTGAGATGTTAAATTAATCAAAATAAGTGAATGTTAAACCAAGCAATAAGGACCTAATAATAAATTTCAAACTACACTTACTGAAACTAAAAATTCAAAAAATTATTCGAATCGAAAATAACTTAATTTCGGGAAATTTAACAAATATCAAATATACTAACCAACCGCTCACCAAGAGAGGGTGGGTCTAAAAATCACAGATTTTGTGCTTAGGTAATTAAAGTACTTCCCTGAAAGTGAGTGTGACGGTGAAAGTGAGTGTGACGCAATGCTAACCTGTTGTTTGCGGATTCCTTCTTCGGTCTCCTCAAGGAGAGCCTCAATCTGGTCAATGCTGAACACGGCATTGAGTGTCTTCATCGCCTCGTTGCCAATCTGCATTCCCTTGAGCACACTCTGTTCCACATTCTTGTACTCGATGTCCATGATCAGATTCTCGATGTTCATCAACTCATTCTCCGTTCTCTCCAGTATCTTCTCCGTGAATTTCTTCTTTTTCATCAACAATAACGCTTTTCTAGTGAGCAATTTGGTTTAATACATTGCAATGAAAAACAATTTAATCTAAGTTATGTACTTACTGTTTTTGTTGTTGCTTGACCAGAGTTTTGATGATTTCTGTTTCGTGTTCCAGCTGATTGGAAAGTTTCTTTTGATATTGTTTTACCTTGTCTCGTTGTTGTTTGATTTGCTATGCCCAACAATAAAAACTCAAGTCAATTCACAATTCATACCAAAAAAATCAAATTAACTTACTAGAATGGCCCGATCCTGAGAGGTGACATGTGAATCTCGCACTGCTTTTGCTTTGCTTTTACCAAAAAGATTACCCATTTTCCACAGTTAACTAAACGGTAATAATTAAAAACTAATGGAAGTAAGGATTAAATAGACTTTTTAAAAATCAGATATAAATAAATAACAAAATACAAGGAAAAGATAATCAAAGAGAAATGCGCTTTGAAAAGAGCCGTATTGGGCGTTGAAATAGATTGTTTGTATACAATACCACATGGGTTAATATAGCTTGTATATTTTTTCTAACCTATCACATGATGTCACATTAGTTTTATTTTTGTTTATATTTGTAAAAATAGCTTATTATATTATTTCAACCAATTCTTGAATTTTTCTCTTTATTTTTACAGTATTTACAAAAATGTAAGTTTATCCAACAACGAGTTGTTAGTGATGAAACGTTTTAATGGACTATCTTGAATTGCCAGGTCGGATTATTGGAAATCATTACCAAAAAAGTATTGTGACTTTTGTAATTGTTGGATCAGTGATAACAAAGCTGTAAGTGTTTCATATTTCATATTTAGTTCTAAAGAATAAATTCTTTTTACTTTAAGAGCCGCGACTCTCATGAAAGAGGATCTCGACACCAAAGCAATATTCGCAAACGAGTTAAAGATGTGGGTATTATTGAAATTTTTTAAATGGAAAATTGCAAGTAAATTATGACTTTTTGTGGAGAAATAGATTCAGAGGAACGGCAAAACCAAGGATCTCGAGGCACAGGCGTACCGGAATGAGTTGCTCAAGATTGAGGCAGCGGCCTTAAGTTCATTTCAGGAAGATACTGCTCGCAATCCCGCGTTGTTGAGTGAATTTGCTACTACCAAGTCATTGGTTCCTGACAGAGTTGCCAAGTCAAGTGAAACCTCTTTGGTCAAGCCAAACACCTTCAATCGCTTCGGGCAGAGCTATGCCGATGGAGAGTCGGAGACGTTGGTCCATGGCAAGAAACGTGCCTTGGAGACCATTGCTAAGGTATTCGAGAAGAAGAGCAAGTGGCTCGAGGCAAAGACGTCAGAGGGCAAAACATACTACTGGAACAAAGATAACCTTGGTAAGTCTAGCTTACTCAGAACTTGAGAAAATCCAAGTATTAGCAATCTTTATTTTGTTTATTATGTATTTGATTTTTATTTGACCAGAAAAATAAGTTACACAGCGACAGCATTTTTCGACCAACAAATAATATTTTTATTGGAAAAAGGGTTCTAATTATGTTTTATTAAATTTGTTTGCAATAGAAACCAAATTCGATGCACCAAAATCGGGTTTTTTGAGTTTGGCAGAGCAAGCTCAACTGAAGAGCAACTCAACGCAGTCAACGAGTGGCGATGCTGAGCCAATTGCACGGGCAGATGCGTACGGTGGGTGGAGGAGAGTAGAGAGGGACACCACTGGCAAGATGGTTGATCTTCAACTACCCGATCAGGATGTGTCGCAGATTGTGCTCGACTTGCACCAAACTAACACCGAAGGGTCAACGGAGAGCGGTGAAGCAACAACCCAACAGAGGGAAACTTTTCAATTCAAGGAAAAGACCATCGAGAAGTCGATTGTTTCGAAAAATGAGAAACCGAGTTTGTGTTTTAAGAAATCCTCAACCAAGCGCAACATCAGAGCAAGAACGAATGAATAGATTGTAATTTACGTTGAGCATAAACCTGTAAATATATAAATCAGACATCTTCTTACAATATAGTCTATCTAGTTAAAATGTGGATTATTAACCATTTTGCACGGAAAAAAATTGACAACTAAAAATGACATTTACAGTGTTGCTTCGAGTTTTACTTGAATCACTTTTCACCAAGCCATTGAAAGCAGTGTAGCTTTC
The DNA here is from genome assembly GCA_018231625.1 of Papilio phestus. Classification (NCBI taxonomy): domain Eukaryota; kingdom Metazoa; phylum Arthropoda; class Insecta; order Lepidoptera; family Papilionidae; genus Papilio; species Papilio phestus. The sequence continues at coordinate 4,158 of DVQH01000627.1, read as the reverse complement.
ACAATACAAAAATCGAACACTGTTTACTTCTCACTTTACTTCACTTTTCCATGTAAATTCGAAGAGTAAAACTTGAAGCAACACTGTAACTACATTGTAGGAAATTAAAATTATTAAAAACTTTGATGTGTCCAGTTAATCTTCATTTATATAGAGCAACCAAGGTTTCCATTGAGTTCAATGAAATATCGTTTCCTAACACTATAATTTTTTTCCAAAATTTTTTCGAAAAGTTTAGTTAAAATAAAATTATATTTTTGAAAATTCTTGAAAATGGAAAAAATATAAACTGTTAAGCGATTAAAAGTTTTAAACTTCAACAAAACATATTTAGTTGTCAACTTTTTTCAGTGCAGAGTTATGTTTTACCTGTGTTATCTTAGCTTACGTTGTTTGTGAAAGGCAGAGGTGTCGAATTCGAATACAACAAAGTGGGCGTGTCTTTCGAAGCAAGAATTACCTAGGTAGTTGAGATGAATGGCAAAAATTCATATGGCTTGTGAATGGAACACATTCAACAACGAAGTGCATCGGTTCATCTTGTTATTAACTTTTGTCAAAATAAGCAGTTTATTACTGTTGACTGACATTTCTTCACAACACATTTTCTCACATGACTTTTTCTTACGCGGCATTTCCCCATCATTCAGTGTTGTCAACGTACAAGCATTATTATGTGTATCTTTATTCCACTTCAATTCTAAATAAATTCCTTAAATTCGCAAGAGAACTAACGTGGTAAATTCTTTGCAAACTTTCGCAAAATAAATATATTGAAACTACTAATTCTACTGGAAAGATGAAACTTGATTCTAGTTAAATTAGATCTCAACAAAAATGAAAAATTATTAGTGGTGCAAGATGAAAAAGGAATAAATCGTTCTAGAATATATTGCCATATCATTTTTGGACATTAGAAGTGAAGAAATCTAATTGATTACTGCTGGCTTATTTTTACTGATATAATTGCGAAACGGTCCTACTCAGCACAAACTTGGGTGACATGAACTCGTCAGTTCATTACGACTCTCACTAATCTCACATGATGAAGTACAGTGTGTCAAACCATGCCTTAGGCCTTTCACTTTCACCAATTTTTTTGAATATAAATAAAATATATTATTCTTAAAATCACACATGAGAAACTAACCTAGAACTTGAACTTTAGTTTTAATTAAATTGATATGCGCACTTTCAACACTAGAATTGAACACCCGTTATCTTCTGGTCAAAACTGTTAGTTTTGGTTTATTTGAATCGTGAATCGACGGCTATGCCGCCAAAGCTATGATGAGTCCAGAAGTCCAAGAGCAAGATTTATTACCTCAGCTGAATCACGGAAAACAATCTGTATACCATGTGGTCAGGCAAAGTGTGATAAAAGTGCTTAAAATGCAACCAGTTATCGTTGCAGAGTGGAGAGAGTATAAATCATCAGCGTAAGCGTTTTTGCAACCAACTACCATCAGCCAGCAATGACTACGCTTGCACATTTCCACCCTTCTCTCACAGGACACCATCTATATTTGCACAACTTGTTGATGCCGATAAAGTGCACGGGAGATAGTTGAGTTATCCAAGCTTACCCTGGAACAGTGTGTATCAGCAAATTTGAGTTTATATATTTGCACTTCTTCCAATGAAACGGACCAGACCAAAGGGAACGCTGCCTTCGGCAACATGAAGCCTTCACTCGTTCTGTTTGGTTGCCTTCTGGTGGTCACCTCTGCCTACTCATGGACCCTTCCAGGGTAAATATGCGCATTCTATTAATTTATTAATCTGCTCGAATAAGTAGCCCAATCCTCTAACATTTCATTTTGTATTCTCTAACATTTGTAGACCGGCAGCTATTCGCCACAAACGAGGTCTCTTCAGCTTCAGATCGACATGTCCACAAGAACCAGATAATTGCCCAATTATTCAGGACAAACCAGACAATCTCTTCAACAACAATGCCTGCATCGCTGATACTGGTATGTCTGCATCTCTTAAACTCATCTAAGGTTCAATTACCCTTTTCTTTTTACAGTTGTGGAAATTAAGTTTATGAAGGGTGATGGTTGCAAGAAGATCCAAGAATTGAACGTGATCAGAAGCAATGACATTAAGCAAGATGATGACTTTAAAGACTTCATGGTTGCGACAAAGACAGATTCTTGCACGGAAATAATCGATGGAGAAACCTACTGTGTACTGTCCGACAAGAACACATGGAAGAAGAGTGAAAAATCGCTCACCCTCACCGAAGATGTGTTGCTCGTTAAGGGAAAATGTCAGATGCCTGCATGCATGGTTTCTTCGAGAACCTCATCCACTGAGTCCGAAGAAAAAGAGGAAACTAAACGCCAAGACTCTGAAGCAGAAGGAAAGGATGAGAGCTCAGAGGAGAACAAGAACTCTCGTCACGTGAATGGAAAGCTGCGATCTGCTAACGTAAGTGAACCATGTAGAAAGTTAGATTAGGTCAGTTTAGCGCAGACCTAGTTGTTACTCTAAGATACAAGATACATTATTTGAAAAAGCAAAAGTTAAGACTATGCTTAATTTAGATAACTAGAAGCCTCGCGCCAGTCAAGCCCGCTCAATTTCCAGTAAAAGATACGTATCCACATACCCAAACGGATCTTTCTTACGCACAAAATAACATGTACTCGAAACCGCCAGGACTACTTACTAAAGGCTATTTTAATGCAAAATATAAGCTCTATACCAAAATTCCCGAAATAAATCCATTAACCATCCACGGGCAATCAAACTACCAAGGCCCTCATTATAGCCCTCCAAAGATTATCAAAACTTACGAAAAGTTCACTAGGCATGTTAGTAATAACCAAAATTATTCGCAACAGAGCTACGGATACGAGCAGCCGGCAAGCTACCAACCTGCTCCAACCTACTCTGCTCCTTCCCCATCGTACGCCGCTCCAGCGGCTGCATCCTATTCAGCCCCGGCCCCAAGCTACGCCCCAGCAGCTCCTGCACCAAGCTACGAAGCCCCGGCCCCAAGCTATGCTCCTGCCGCCCCTGCTCCAAGCTATGCTCCTGCCGCCCCTGCTCCAAGCTATGCTCCTGCCGCCCCAGCTCCAAGCTACGCTCCAGCAGCTCCTGCACCAAGCTACGAAGCCCCGGCACCAAGCTATGCTCCAGCAGCCCCAGCTCCAAGCTATGCTCCAGCAGCCCCAGCCCCAAGCTATGCTCCAGCCCCAAGCTATGCTCCTTCTGCCCCTGCTCCAAGCTATGCACCTGCAGCTCCTGCGCCAAACTACGAAGCTCCGGCCCCAAGCTATGCTCCTGCAGCTCCCGCACCTAGCTATGCTCCTGCCGCTCCCGCACCTAGTTACGCACCTGCAGCTCCTGCGCCAAGCTACGAAGCTCCGGCCCCAAGTTATGCTCCAGCAGCCCCGGCCCCAAGCTATGCTCCTGCCGCCCCTGCTCCAAGCTATGCACCTGCAGCTCCTGCACCAAGCTACGAAGCTCCAGCTCCAAGCTATGCTCCAGCAGCACCCGCACCCAGCTACGCCCCTGCTCCAAGCTATGCTCCTGCTCCAAGCTATGCCCCAGCAGCACCAGCACCAAGCTATGAAGCGGCACCGAGCTCCTATTACACTCGCTCCATGGACTACAAACAAACCATGGCCCAGGCATATTCGTCTCCAGCTCCAGCATATCAGCCACCGGCTAACTACTCGGCACCAGCTCCTGCCCCAAGCTACGCACCTGCAGCTCCTGCGCCTAGCTATGCTCCAGCGGCCCCTGCTCCAAGCTATGCACCTGCAGCTCCTGCACCAAGCTATGAAGCTCCGGCACCAAGCTATGCTCCTGCAGCTCCAGCTCCAAGCTACGCCCCAGCAGCTCCTGCACCAAGTTACGAAGCCCCAGCCCCAAGTTATGCTCCTGCCGCCCCTGCTCCAAGCTATGCTCCTGCAGCCCCAGCTCCAAGCTACGCCCCAGCAGCTCCTGCTCCTAGCTACGAAGCTCCGGCACCAAGCTATGCTCCAGCAGCCCCAGCCCCAAGCTATGCTCCAGCAGCCCCGGCCCCAAGCTATGCTCCTGCAGCCCCAGCTCCAAGCTACGCCCCAGCAGCTCCTGCACCAAGCTATGAAGCCCCAGCCCCAAGCTATGCTCCAGCAGCCCCGGCCCCAAGCTATGCTCCTG
>DVQH01000626.1:0-20450 GCA_018231625.1 Papilio phestus | reverse complement strand
GACAACGACGACGACGACGACCAAAGTCGATCACGCATTAATATAGAGTAGATTTCTAAATTTTGAATTAATAATTTTTATTTTTCTCTATAAAATACTGTGTCGAATGGAAAACATGTTTTGTGTACCAACAAAAAGAAAATATTTGAAAACAGTTATAAATCATCAAAAGTACATAATATAACCAACTTCAAAGAGCTAGTCTTAGGGTTAAATTATTTAAAGATTATAAAGGATTTGTTTTAAAAATTCATTAAAGTCTTCAACGAATAGTAATGGTGCACTTTAGAGTCAAAGTTTGCCGAAAGATTGACAAATCTATCTTTGGTTTTGGAGCTCTAGAACCGCTGAACATTTTTCTCTGTACCAATCATACAGGCAACACTCAAGAAACGGCCAACAACGTTCTCTAACTTTGGCATTACAAAATGGCCTTTTTAGATGTGGCCAGAGGTAAAGCGTGCGTCTGCTCTATGGCGATTTATAATGGAGGTCTTTTCTTGAGCAAGCCGATTGTTGAGTGTTGCCTGTATATCGCAAGAGCTATCGTTATACGATTCAACCAATGTATCTGAATAAAAAATCCTCTACGAAAAACAAAAATCTTTACCAACAAAAAAATTGATTCAACACTCCTAGTGACACAGACAATGCTAACAGTATTAATAAATTAATTTAAAAAATAACACGTTACAAACTTAAGCAAAGCGTAGAAAAGTGCTATGCAGAAATGGTGGCAGAGGTGAATGCGAAGACGCGCAAAGTACCTGAGGTATGAATGGTGCGTGACACTAGCGACACATGGTAGCGTCGATCTGAGTGAGTGTGGGCGCAATCAGCATCAGTTTCTTGCGGTACATGTTGTCATTCGCTACCGGATTCCTCTCCAAGTAAACTGTGGCTATTCGAGGCAACTTGGCCAGTATCTCCACGTTGTGCCAGTCATCCACTAGGTTGTCATTGCACCAAAACTCTTCAAGCTCGATCAGTTGTTCGAGGTTAGACAAACGCTTGATTTTGTTACCAGCCACATCTGTACAAATATAACAAAAAAATTAATTAATTAATTAATAATAAATTAATAATGCACAACCAGGTTATTTACCAACCTAAAGTAGTTAGTTTGACATTTTTGTCCAAATTCTCAATAGTTTCGAGACCATTATGACTAATGTACAGTTCCTCAAGCGCTTCCAAGTGTTCGAGATTTTCAATCTTGACAATTCTGTTCGTCTGGATACTCAAAAGTCTCAGAGACTTGAGTGCATCTAAGTTCTCAATTTTGGCAATCTTGTTTTTTCCGAGAAACAGATTCTCCAACTTGACCAAATTTTCAAGATTTTCCACTTTTCTAATTTTGTTGTCTCCTAATTCTAATGTTTCGAGATTAACCAAATTTTCAAGATTTTCAATCTTACTGATGTGGTTATTAATGAGAAATAGTTTCTTCAGATTAACCAACGTGCTTAAACCTTCAATCTTCACCAGTCGATTAAAAGATATATCTAAAATCCTGTAATACATTAAATTATTAAAAAATTGTAATGTTTGATACTAATAACACTTACTCTAGATTGACAAGAGATTCAAGACCCTCAATTCTGGTAATTTGATTGTCATACAACTCCAACTCCCTTAGTGTGCTCAACTGGCTGATGCCTTCTATCCGTTTGATGAGATTGTTACGAAGTCCGATAAACTCGGCCTTCCTCAGCACGGTAAAATTGGCCATAGTAGCCACGCGACAGTGATTCAGCTCTATATCAGTATCTTGGGGATTTAGCGGGATCGGATCGTCATCCTCCACCGGTTGACTCTCGTCATATTTCTCACGTCGCTTGGTGATCACGTACACCTTACCATCGTTAAGCGTCTGATTTGGATCACAAATGGTCGGATCGTCGACAGGTGTGTTCGTTTCCGAGTTGGCAGCCATTAAAAGCAGTAAAATTCGAATGTAAAGAGAAGTGTCACCTGATCACTATGTCTCGATGCGATGCAAAAATGAATGCGATGGAGATTTGCTTGCAGTGTACTGGCAACCTGGGTTCACTTCAAAACACACTGCCAGAGTTGAGTCGTTTTTCGGAAAGTTTTCTCTCACTTAGTTTGTTTATTTTCTCGAAAAGTTTCTGTTTTGACTCAAGACTCTTAAGTGGTCAAGTGTGGGGTCAACTCAATTGGTGCTCCGGGTCATGCTCAACGATGTCTTTAAGGGGTCAGGCGGAAACTAGTCAGCTCAGGACAAATCTCGAAGATCAACTGGATCGTCTCGTGGCGCAGCTAGCTGACTTGGAACAGTCAAAGTGAGTATTATTTCACTGATTACTCTCCGAGTATCCCTCTCAAACAATTGTTTCCTCTACTTGTAGAGAGGATCTTGAACCAGAGGAATATGAGGAGACCAAGCGTGACACCATCGAGCAGTTAGAGGATTTCAGTGACTATCTTGCAAAGTTGAGATCTGGTGATATGACTCTAGTCGATGACATTGGTTCAATGCAATTGGTATGATTATCAAGTATTTCAAAATTGAATTCGAACTATTTTTACCAAAGTCTCGATTTAAAACAGGCGATTCATGCAGCAATTAGTAATGCTTTCAAGACTCCTGAAATCATTCGATTGTTTGCCAAGAAGCAGCCTAACCAACTGAGGATCAAGCTATCAGAGGTGAGAATTTTGTTGTAATTTGTGGCCATCCGTTTGTTTTCATTAGTCACTTTAAACACTAGATTGAGCGTGATTTCAAAATTGGTACAATTGACAATGAGACATACACACTTCAAAAAACGGAAATTTTGAGTGCTCTCGAACGGCTAGGCGACTCTCTGCTTGACGAGGAAAGCACTTTTCTTCAGACCAATCTCACAAATTCTCTCAAAGAATTTAACAAGGTTCACAACGAAATTGGTATAGCTTGTTTGCATTGATTTTTGTCTATTAAGCTAAATACACTTTGTTTCGTTACAGTGTCCGAGAAGAATCTTTCCAGCATTCTAAAATGATTAATCTCATAGTTCTGATGGTGGCTAATCAATACGATCTTGTTCTAGAACTCGTTATCTACATGTCCTGTTTCTATCTTCTTTATTTTATTCTTGCTTTTTTTCTTTTTGTTTAATTTTTTATATAAAAAACTACTATAATATAGTAGACATACTATATACTAAGCATTCCATTTCATTAGGTAGACTTTGGATTTTGTCACACCAAGTGTACTGTATATTTGTTTATTTAATCTCGCTGTTTGATAACTCGCAGAGCAAGCAAGGATCGGAATCAGTCGATTGATCAGTCAGCCCATGAATTGTCATCATACCACCATTTGAGTATTTCACCCATAATCTTACAAGTTTCACATTCAACCTAGTTTGACGAGTTTAAATAAAGTTGTCCCCTGGGCTTTCTTAAAAAAACTATGCATTGTGTTGAATGATGAAAAGTTTTTTTATATCTAAAGCTTGTCGACTGTGTTGTTTAAATCATCGCAACCTTGGGCAGAAAATGGCGATTGTGATACTGAATCAGTCATCATGATCGTGATCATCTCTACTCTAGTGGTCCAGATGCAATCGTGGCAAAGAGTGTGATAAATGGCTTAGGTTAAGCAAATAAGAACGGCAAGCCCAGAGTGAGAAGTGGCAAGTCACATTGCCACGCGAGGTTTTGATATCTAATCTGTTTGTCTCGAACTGGTCTGAGCGTGTCACTCTGGCCAATGGTGCGTACGGATTGCCTCATGATCACACCATGGCACACACACACACATAACAGGCGACATTGGGGACTGAGTGAGTGTGCCCAACATCGGTATCTCCGGTGTCAGTACGACAGATGTTGCTCGCGATACGCTACCGCTTGCGCCTCGTCATCGGCATCATCTGAATCAGTGCAATTTAAACTTGGTGCAAGCGGTGAAGCACGGCCAGTTTGGCGTATCCATCCACCACCGCATCTTAGTGTCTTCTTCTCCACTGGACCACTCCAAACAAGCAGCTCTAGTCGAATTGTGGAAGCAGATTGGGTAAGTGGTGCAACTTGGCAGAAGATGCAAGGAAAGGCGCGCATCCAAGGGCTAGTGTGCCTAGGTCACGTAGTCTGTGGGCAAGTCAGTGGTGGCGATGGTAGTGGTGGGAGGTAGTGGCACTGGGGGGAGTGAAGTGTCACCACCACTGGAGCGAGCAGTGTGAATCGGTCTGTTTGCCTGCTTGCCTCTGTCTGGCCTGGCCGTATGATCACGGTGATCACGGTGCCGACTCACAACCACGATCCACAACCAAATCTCACACCGGTCTCACACCAACTTTGTCCTCCAACCCACTATGATTTGCTCAACTCGCGCTTTCTCTTTGATCATTCCCCTTTGATCCGTCCTTGTTACCATCAGCCGGCGTACGATACCCAAAACACGATCTACTAAACTCGGTGTCGCTTCGGTTGGGAAGAATATTCTTGGCTACTATCTTACTGGCAGATGCCACCGCGAAGAGAGCTGACATTGATCCTCCTTTTGTGTTGAATGCTTAAGTGTTAGCTTGACAGTGTTTGTTTACTCTCGGTTCGGCTTAGTCAACTGCGTTACACATTTTATATAGCTGAACCGACTAAGATGACATCACATGTTTGAAGACTTTTATTTTTAATTTAATTTTTATTGATATATTTATTCAACTTGTGATATCTCCACAAATAAGCTGTGAAGTAACCAAGTGATTAAACACATGAAATGAACTTAGGAAGCATTTTAACATCAAAGAATTTTACCAATTATATATTTAAATTATTATTATTATTATATTAATAACAAAAAAAGTTGAATTATTGTGTTAATAAGATTGTTTTAGAAGAATTCAAGCCAAAATGTCTCAAAACGGAAACAACTACAATGGTCAGCTCCACACGGAGAAGGTGGCCATTCTTGACTGTGGCGCGCAGTACGGCAAGTTGATCGATCGAAAGGTTCGTGAGCTCAACGTGGAGTCGCACATTTTGCCATTGAACACGCCAGCCTCGGTGTTTGTCGAAGAGCAATTTAGGTAAGTTGAGGATTTGGTTGTGCCACCATGATATTGACTGATGATTCAATTGTCCTTCAAAGAGCAATCATCATTTCTGGTGGTCCTGGCTCTGTCTATGCCCCCGATGCTTTGCCTTATGATGCTGGCATTTTCCGCATTGGTCTACCTGTTCTCGGCATCTGCTATGGTATGCAAATGCTCAACAAAGAGTTTGGAGGCTCGGTTGAACGGAAAGAGGGTCGCGAGGATGGCCAGTTCACAATTCAAGTCGACACGAGTTGTCCGCTTTTCAGGTTGGTTTTTCTAGTTTAACCAAAATGATCATGTTGCTAACAGATATTTGTATATCTATAGCAATCTCGATGTACATCAAGATGTGCTACTAACTCATGGCGACTCGATTTCGAATGTTGCTGAAAACTTTAAAGTAGTCGGTGTGTCTAACAACATCAAAGTTGGTATGTTGGTTTATGCTTGGTTGATTTATGTTTATAATGATTTTATTACTCAACAGCAATAGCAAATGATCATCTTAAATTGTATGGTGTGCAGTTTCACCCCGAGGTGGATCTTTCCGTGAACGGCAAGCAAATGCTAAAGAACTTTTTATTTAACATCGCTAAATTGAGTGGTTCGTTTACGATGAAGTCGCGAGAAGTGGAATGTATCGAGTACATTCGTCAGGTTGTCGGCAATAATAAAGTCTTGGTATGTATGGGGTGCAGTCTTTGTGATGACTTGTGTAAAGCGTTACTTTTTTTTTGTTCTCTAGATGTTAGTCAGTGGTGGCGTAGACTCGACTGTTTGCGCTGCTTTGCTCCGAAAAGCACTTAAGCCCGAACAAGTGCTTGCATTTCACATTGATAACGGTTTTATGCGAAAAAATGAAAGTGCTCTTGTAGAGGCATCGCTCAAAAATATTGGTCTCGAAATGAAGAGTAAGACGCTTTTGAATAAAATGTTATGTTGTGTTTAACTTATTTGATTACTTTAGCTATTAATGCATCTCTCCAGTTCTACAATGCAACAACGACAATCCCGATTTCGAGAGACGAACCAACGAAGAAATATACGACCAAGATTCTTGCCCAGACCACAGCACCGGAAGAGAAGAGAAAGATTATTGGTGATGCTTTTGTGCGCATTGCTGATACCATCTGCCGAGATTTGAAACTCAATCCAAACGAAGTCTTTCTTGGGCAAGGTACTTTGAGGCCTGATCTAATTGAAAGTGCATCCGCGCTAGCTAGCTCCAAAGCGGATGCAATCAAGACGCATCACAACGACACCGAGTTGGTGCGCAAGTTGCGCGATGAGGGTCGGGTAGTAGAGCCTCTCAAAGACTTCCACAAAGACGAGGTCCGCATTCTGGGAAGAGACCTCGGTCTTCCTAACGAGCTGGTCCAACGGCATCCATTCCCTGGCCCAGGCCTCGCTGTGCGCATCATTTGTGCCGAAGAGCCTTACATGGAGAGGGATTGGTCCGAGACTTCTGTCCTTCTCAAAGTTATTGTCACCTACTCTACCTCTGTGCAAAGGGTATTTTAACTTTGATTTTATTCGAATTATGTGTTTATTAATAGTGTAAACTATAATTGTTTTATAGAAGCACTCGATTGTCAGTAGAATCGATGCAGCTTGTGACGAAAATGACCGCGAATTTTTGAGCAAATTTTCGGAGAAGTATAAGTTTACTGCAACCTTGTTGCCCATCAAAAGTGTAGGTGTGCAAGGTGACTGTCGTTCGTACAGCTACGTGGTGGGCTTGTCCGAGGATGCGCCCGAAGATGAGGATGAGAAGAGTATCACGGAAAAGTTTGAAATGCTGGCTCGTCTGGCCAAGCTGATACCTCGCATCTGTCATAACGTGAACCGTGTGTGCTACATCTTTGGTGAGACGGTGAAGCATCCCGTGGTGAATGTCACCTTCACAACCCTCACACCCACTGTGATCGATCAATTGCGTGAAGCAGACCACGTGGCCACAAGTCTGCTTTACAAGGAGGGCTATGGTCCCTTGGTTTCTCAGATGCCCATTATACTCATCCCAATTCACTTTGACCGTGAGACAGTCACGCGGCAACACTCATGCCTTCGCTCGGTTGTCATTCGCACCTTCATCACCGAGGATTTCATGACAGGTTTGTTTCAAGCATATTGTGCATTACCCAGTTTAATAATCCTTATCCTTTGTTGTTCCAGGTGTACCCGCGATTCCCAACAAGCAGATACCGTTTGCTTTCTTCAAGGGTGTGGCCAAGGAAATTAGCACGATCCCAGGTATTTCGCGTGTCCTCTACGATCTGACACCAAAGCCTCCCGGAACCACTGAGTGGGAATAAAATAGTTACTCTTTGTTTACACACAAATTTCTATGTCAAAGCTGAAAGCTCCCACTCTTTATACAGAAAATATTATAATTTTTGTAATTTATATGTTTAAAAAAATTGCTCTAGACAACTCCTTTCCCAACATTCGGGTGCGATGCTCAGCGACTAACAAGTGAACATCGTACCATTAATAATAAAAAGTTTCCCCCTAAAAATCTTTTTATATTTATATTTCTTATTTTTGTATATTCTAGTTTTGGTTTGTAAATCTATGTTAGAATAATTTTAAATTTTCAAAAAAAAATGATTGTTAAAAGGGTAAAATGTTCAAAATTTGAACATTAAAAGGCAATTTTCTCATTGCATTATTAGCATTTAGTTTTCAATATCGAAGATACATTCTACCTTCAAAATTATAACTAGAACTCGAAATCATTTCCCGCAAAAAGTGTTTTTAATTAATCTTTTTTTTGATTATAAACATAGTTCAGTGTGAGTGTTTAGATCTGCATGTGTTGAATGGAAGTGGTAGTAATAGCGATCTTCTCTCTAGATCGCATGTAAAAAATGTATGAATGAATGTTGGGCAAGTTTCCAGAGGGAGAGGGGAGTGAGTGGAAATATATAAAATTGTATTATGGAAGAAGAGAATGAGTTGCTGCACGAATGATTGTGTTAAAGAGTACAACAAGTGCGCGTAAGCTACATATACAAAACGTACAAAATGATTTGAATGGGTGAGGTGTTCTAGGGACAGGTAGAGGCTTGATGCTTGCACTGCAGTCATGCCTAAGTGGATGTGAGGGAGGACGTGGGGAAGCCTGCGATAGCTGCGATGGCAGCCAACAAGGCAGATGACACCGAGGAAACCGAGCTGGCTGAGCTGCCCGAGGTGACTCCACTTGCAGTGGTGAGCGTCGAGTTGAACGAGCCTGGAACGGCCGATGCTTGGGCGAGCAGAGCCAACTGTGGCGCCCACCACTCGGGCCACACTGACTGTATCAATCCACTGGCCAAGTGAATAGCCCAACTCACTGAGCCCGCCCACAGCCGTCGCACAAATGGCGCTCGTAGTAGGAACATGTGCCAAAGAACAAAGCACACCAGAATGTAGAACAGTTTCTGTGTGTAGTACATCCTACCAATAAAACAAATGGCGTGAGTGAACCATTGGAGTGACTTTCCACATACCTGGTGAGCTTATTTCTTGCGTGTGGCAACGATGAGTTTTCTTCCTTGAGAATGAACTTGCGAATGCCGACAATATAGTCCTCCCAGTAGGACTGCCACTGAAGGTTTCGCACGTCAAAGTGAAACAACTAGATTACATCTTGAGTTAGAACCTATAGTGACAACTTCTTGTTAAGCAAACTCACCTTTTGATCAATGCCTTTGAGTTCCTGTGACAGTTTCATCACATTTGTTGACTGAAAGTGCCAATCACGAGTTGTGAACCATTCGAGAGCTGCCGTGGCTCTATGTAGCTTTTGGTAGATGCGTACCATTCTGAAGTGAATTGGTCAATCATGATCAAGGAAGGCATAAAGGTGAACACTCACATTGGCTTGCTGCCTACTACTCTCATTGCTCCATCGAATATGTATGCCGGGATGAGATGGTCTACAATGGAGCACAATTGATTGTACAAACGCGATTCTGTGAAGTTTCCTCCCGGATACCGGAACACTTGGACACTAGGGTAGCGAAGAAGAAGGGGAAAGACGATTCGTTCAATGTCGCCCCACTTGATGCTGTTAAGTGTGCCCGAAGTACAGTTGTAAATTCGAATCTGGTTCGAATGATGAATAGAGGTGTGCCAGGCTACGGTGATCATTAGATTGATGACCATATCCACTGGAATGATGTCTGCGCAAGCGTGTGAGTCAAATAACATGGTTCGAAGAAGGCCTTTGCCTGAAGCGAGCACCATTCCAGTGGGTCCATTGATGTTATCCACCCACCCGGGGTAAGGTTCACGCCACGCAGCAGTGACAATGGATGGTCGCACTATGGCCACCGGTATCGATTGACTCTCCTCTGCCAACAATGACTCAGCCAGTGCTTTGGTATACGTATACGTGTTGGGTCTGCTTCCAAGCAGTTTTGGTGTGATTGTAGCCAATGTGTCATCGTCCATCCAGTCGCTCATTTCAATGATTTTTTGAGGTGGCGCGGGAGGTGGGTAGAACTTCTCTTCAACCTCGTGTCGATCGCAGTTAGAGTATGCGGTAGAGACGTGGACCAAGGCCTAGTCAGCATTGGTTAGCGCTACAACCTCTACTCAAGGTCAGCGTACTCACAGTCAGTTTTTTCATTTTTCGACATAGATCGAGAATGTGTCGCGTTCCTAGGGTGTTGAAGTTAATTGATGTTCTGGGGAAAAAAGTTTTAGATACATCATATTTCACTCAAACTTACCTCATCGGCTCATCAAATTTAACCGTAGCTGCAGAGTGAAACACAATGGAAACATCTTGTGTCAGAATCTCGATATCAGCATTAGAGATGCCGAGAGCAGGCATGGTAATGTCTCCCGGAATCACCATCACTTTGCTTAATTGACTTGGGTCGTTACTCCTTACTCTATCAAATATCTATTTGAAAACTGGTTAGGTGCCGTACGTCAACTTGCACTGTCTTGTCTCAGCTCACCTTGGAGTTGAGTAACTCATTGAGCCGAATGCGAGGTTCGACACCCTTTTTGCTGCGAAGCAACACGTAGATAGACTTCACTCCACTACACGACCGCAGTAGCTTCTCGACCAACACCTGTTGGTTGGACAGAGATGATCTCACTGCAAGCGCAACAATCCTGATCTAACCTTGCCCATGAATCCTGTGGCGCCAGTGATGAAAACACTCTTTCCGGTGTAGAAGGATGCAATGTTCGAGTCGTCGGCCATGGCTATTTCTCCTAGACTGGTGTGCATCTCCTGCAGACTGGCATCGATAGCACTCCTGTACCGCAAATCTTCACTCATTGTCTTCATCTTAAGGCGTACCCTTGTAACGCTTCACCCGTAATGGCAGACAACTCTACGGCAAAAGATCTAAAATGGTTAGACAAACTTTAATCACCACACAATGGCAAACACAGAGAGGCAGGAAGGTCAGGGTGGGAGGAAGAGTCGAGGGTGGAACCAACATTACTACCGACTGGACCGGCAGTGATGAACCGAAGGACAAACAAGTCAAACTAGCTGCAACATTGCCACAAGTCTGCAAGACCTTAGGCTTGGACACTAGCACTGACACTGGCACCGGTCACTGGGACACTCGAGTCAAGTTAGAGTGCAAGAACAAGTGAGGCACTGAGTTGAGACAGTGGAAGTCGCGAGAGACTGCGAGGAGGACAACTGGCGGCGTTTCGATATATCAGGCCATTGTTGTCGGCCAGTTGGCAGTGAGCCGATCCGGTAGGGGCGATCTGATGAGAGCGACGCGGTGGTGGCCACGACGGCCCATCAGGTGAGGTGAAGACTGCGATCGCTCGAGCACTGTGCCACTCTGGACCACCGACCACGGCTGTGACGTCGAGCCACTCTGGCAGCGTGTCGCTCTAGTGCAAACACACGATATGGTCGGACGTTTTTTTACTTGGCTCGGGCAGATTTAAAGAAAAAATCACTACACAGAGTGAAACTGAGCTCTTTTGCCTGAGAGAAAAGTTCTAATCTCGCGGCATGATGATGCCCAAAGGTGGCAGCACGCACTCTCGCCCATGCCTTGTATCGATGCACAAAGGTGGGCGCGACAGGTGATGCGGCGAAACTCACTGGTACGCCATACCACGGGTGCACCAAATGCTTCTACCACTGGCTGCAAGTTCATCTAAACTCTTCTTTGTGTGCCTCACCCGATATTGGACACATTTGTCACTGGAACTATCTTCTCTACCGCTCGAGCAGCACCATATTGGTATGCCTAGCAAGACTAGTTCAAGTTAGCAATTTATTTTGTTAGAGGGAATGAGAGAGAGAGAGAGAGAGAGAGAGAGAGAGAGAGAGAGAGAGAGAGAGCTCTTCTGGTGCCTTCGTCAGTAAAAGTATGCCGTACGCGCACGCACATGAACAAAGATGAAAGAAGATATCTATCTGTGTCATTGGGTCTCTCTCACTTGTCATGAACTATCTTCAAGTTTGTTCTATCGGTTGCACTTTTGTTGAAATGGGGTCTTTTTCGTTGATCTGTCATACCCTCAAATGACCTTGGTTCAGATAATCACAAAGTTAATTAAAGAATGCATTGAATTTCAAATAAATAGGACAAGTGATGTAGATCTGTAGATACTATAGTAATGTTTTCTAATTAGCTTATCTGACTGAATTAAGTAAAGCAATCAACGAATGTTTCTATTTTATAATAATAATACGCCAAGTATGCCATATTTAGAGACAAGTCTCGCAGTTCCTCAATCCTATATGTCTCCTGGGTCAAGGTTTTTCCTGCCCATCTTTTTCTTGGTCGAAGAGAAGATTAGATGAAAGTGAGAGTGAGAGAGATAGATTAAAAAATGCAATCCGTAAGTGGCTAGTCCACGGTAGAACCGTGCAACACTTGACCGAGACCTTAATAGAGAATGATGGATGATAGTATGGTGGAGAATAGCACACGGTGCGGTGTTGGTGAGCAGAGGCGTGCCTCAACAATTGCGCCAGCCAGTAAGGTTGCATGAGCACGCGAGGCGAAAGTTGAAGTTCAAAGGCTTGACCGAATAAGTGAGACACGAGCACTATTGGCCAGGCCCCATGCAACAGTGACCTTAATACTGAGCAGGCAAAATGGCCGACTGGCGAGTGGTTTCGCGGTGAGATGCGGGCAACGATCGATGCAGAAGTGAGTGATGCCACGCGCCTGATTTGGATTGCGGAAGTCTGCCACACTCGCCAGCCTCTCACTCTCACTGACCTTTTCGGCTCGCTCACTTCGAGGTCAACTAATTTTATTATTATTATTATTATTATTTGAACGGACTGATAAATTACGGATTCAGTGCAGAGAGACACTGGGCGGTGAAAAATTAGATCTTAGTGTTGCAAGAAAATCCTGTTAATCTGCATGCAAGACAAAGGGACTGGCGAGATGATCGCAAGGCGCGATCTCCGCCACCACAATGCACGGGCTAGTGAGCTAGTGAATTTCAAGGTGCGAGCGAAGAGGTGGGGAGGGGCATCACTGTGACCGACCTAACGTGCCAGGAGTGGCCCACACGCTGCCACCATGTTTGGTCGATTGTGTTGTGGTGTTCGATGTTGGCGCACGCACCACCTTGCACCAAATCGGGCCTCCTAGAAGCCAAGTTGGTCAACGAGGATTCTCGTCAAAGTAACTTGTAATTTAACAAAACAATATTACAAACAATAGTGTAATACTTGGTATTTTTCAAGTATAACATTTTACTTAATGTTAAATGTAACTTTTTTTTTAATTTAACAAAAATATAAACCTAAATATTTCACCAATTTTAACTTTGTAAAAACACAAGCTTACAATAGTACTAGATTGGTTTGGGAAACTTTAACTATTGCTGTAACTTGTAAAGTTGAATTGATGCACTGCACCATGTAAGTGTTGCTATCCCGAGTACGAGCAAGATTGGCATCAGTGGTCCATTTGTCACCGGTGACACTTGGCACAAACACAAACACACACACTGCTCCACAGTGCAATCTTGGCATCCGACCATCGGTCATTCACGGCATTCGTGCTAGCAGTGGCATTGTGATGCAAATGCGAGGCAACATTCTGTCAAAGCATATGTCATTTTTCTCTGTCACCTCTATGCCAAGTATAGAATCACAAAATGGAGCCAATGCCGGCAATGAATGACACTGGACTCAATCGCATTCACTCAAACCGAGATGGAATCAATAGCAAGACGCTTCCAGCAAGTCACACAGGTCTATCACTGCGCCTTGATGCATTGAGGTAAGAAAAAGCACTCGTGTCTCACTGATATATGGCTCCAGTGCTATTGTGAGGTAATGTGTGGCAATGGGCAAGTGCCTCCGCCGGTTCGCTTCACTCAAGTGAAAGTAGTGCTGCCCATCTTAGTAGGTCAGCGTGGCACAAGTGTGAAGTTCAACTGACCCGCCGATGACGGTCATCGCGCGGTAATGATCCTCACTGGCCACCGGCCGGTAAAGTTACAGCTCGAGGCATTTGGCTCTGGCTACAGCCATTTGAGATATCGCGCCCAGTGTATTTGTTATAGTTAGTCGAAAAATGAATCATATCTGTTGAATAATTGAAATGTTTACCTTGACTTGGTATTGTATGGAAACAAAGATTAATTCTGAGGTAGCTCACTCTTGTTTAATATTAAAGGTGATCTTGAAACAAAATGCGGAAAGAACACAAGAATAGTAATAGAATTAACACACGCTGACATGCATTGTGCAACTTGCTACCGAGGACGGCACAATAATTTGCCAAGACGATTGACTAGATGGACACTCAGTTACTTCTAATTTGACAGAATTCTACGCACTACGGCTGATTGGAGTGGTGATGAGATGAGCTGGCGAGGTGTGATCATGGTGTGGGCCAGCGTGACGCTGCGGCCAACACCTTGCCACCACCTTGGGTGGTGTCTTCACCGAGGGGCGGTGGTCAGCGCCTGGTGATGGCTCCCAACCTCTGCCACCATGGTCGGCCCTTGCTCGCTCGACCATGGTGGCGCACCACCCATGCACTCGCTATGAACTCACACCAAGAAAGACTTTGATTGAATTAAGTTTCTCCTCAGAAACCCTGCTACCGCACCGAAGGCTGCAATGATTCAATGAATGTGTCGACTCATGCCCAATCGTGCCAGTGTCATCCTACCGTTAGTTAGACCTCGACAAGAGCTGTAAAAAGGTGGTGGTATGAACATTCGATTTCGAACATTGCTTGATTGTAAGTTACCCTAAAATCACAATTAAACTGTCGCTAACCTTGCTTCAGTCCTAGGACTTGGGTTTTAACGTTCAAACCTAAACCGCGCACTTAGCCAAACGGGCCATGCGACCAGACCGTATTTACAGTGTAAGAATTAGAAATCAAATACGTGATTGCAATGATTGCAACCCATGGGTTTTTGCTCTTTTACACTTATAAGATTGTTGCATCTGGCAATCTTCCAAAGTTGTCACTTTCGCCGAGGGTGCCAATCTCGGACCAGCCCTTCTCGAAAAATACAAACCTAAAGTCCACGGAATAATTCAGTTGAATACCCGAGGTAGCTGAGAAAAAGTAAGTATCAAAGCTTTTTGCATATCACTGGTAGCTCTTAGGGCACAAGGTTCTCAATATCACATCAACAGAGTCAACTGCACGAATCACAATTCAGCTTGGTAGAGCTTAACGGCAAATACAATTTACTCTCAAATTCACACAAAAAGTGTGCATTTTCGAAACAAAGTGAAAGGTAGAAACAAATCTAAGTTCGGCAAACTCAAGTAAGCACAAAAGTAGGACCACCTGTTTTTTTCATTTACAGCGCTAGCGACAGCGTGTGAGTTAAATTGTGTGAGTCTGGGGTTTACTATAAACAATGAATTCTTCACAATTTATCGTCAAGTACAGTGGTGCTTCAAATTTTACTCCCTTCACTTTTCACCAAACCATTATAAGCAGTGCAGCTCTTACAATTCATAAAACGAACACTCTACTTCTCTCTTTGCTTCACTTTTCCGTGTAAATTCGAAGAGTAAAACTTGAAGCAACACTGTAGGCAGTCATGAGTTAACAGCGGATTGATCGAAATAGCCACTACTTTGGTAGTGCAAATTTTCGAACAGTCACGTGAACACTTTGCACTGCAACAGAAGGGGCTAATCCGTTGTTAACTCAACACTGACTACAGTTGAGTTTTATAAATCATAAACCCAAAGCACAAACATGTTCTAAAGTTTTAATTCAAAAACGTTAAATGAAAAAAATATACAGATAATAAAAGAGAATCGGTAAGTTGAATAATCGAAATGAAATATATAATACACAAATGAAGATGAATATATATGTTTTAGATAACACTATTGGGGTCAATCAGAGTACCTTTGGGTCGTTTAGTGCCACCGGGAGTGGCATCACTTCCACCCACACCATTGGCGGCATTGAACAATCGTTTGCGTTCAAGTTGACGTTCAATAATTCTGGCATTGGCCGCGTACGAATCAGCAACCTCGCGGGCCTCTATCTCTTCTTCCTCTTCGTCCACGGTAGAAACGGTGACCGAGCTAAACTTGCCCATGTCCTTCTTGGTAATGATCTTGCGTGGCGCCACTTCGGGTCGCTTCGACTTGGGTTGTTCCATCTTGCGCTCTGCCAGAGCTCCTTTGAGAATAAAAATGGGAACGTTGGCTTCACCCGGTGGACGGTGCTGGTAGCCAATGGTCACTCGACACCGAGTGCACCTGTGCAGATATCGTTGCTCAACCAGTCGATCATCGTAGCAGATGTACGTCACATCATTCTTCTCATCACCACCCGTTTTACTGTAAAACTTGAAGGTAGACTTGGAACGGTCCAATACGCGACTCTGATCGCGAGATCGAAGAGGACACCACTTGAGTTTAGTGTCGGTGATCAGATTCATCTGACCGCACACACAGTCGTAGACCTGGAGCGAGCTTTCTTCCCGATACTCCTGGTGCTGATTGTTGTCGGTGCACGCGATACTACGTGAAACTACTTTGGGCATGGTTTAACTTTAAGAATTGCACCAAAATGAAAAGGAAAAAAATCTTTAAAAGGCAGCTAGTTGCTGGCAGACTGGCAAGCAAGCAAAACAAAAACACACATGAGGCAATGTTTTGTTTGGCTCACCAGACAAGTGCCCTCCTGAGATAACGTTCCACAACCACCTGAATGAGCAGCTGTTGGATCAAACTAAACGAAATGTTTTGTAAGTTTGGTTTATTTTATTATAATTAGTTTTTGTTTGATTATTTAATAGGATGCCACCAAATTCAAAGAATATTTTTCCTATATAATAGTTAATGAATTGATAAATATATGATAAAGTGGCGTAGATTATCTATTCGCATCACGTTTGCCATTCTTCCCACTTGTACCCACAAATCTAACCTTGGTTATCATCTAACGTCTGTTCTCTTCTCACAGAGATTTGTGAACTTGCGCAAACTTGGAAGAAATTGGAGATGGAAGAAACTTAAGTAAGTACTATGAGTGACATTCTTAGTGCAAATCTAAGAGTGATTAAACCAAGAAATAATGCGTTGAGTATTTAAACTCTCCGTATGCTGCCAAGAGAAGTTAAAGATTATAAACCACTTGTAATTAGTTAAGAATGGAGAAGAAGTTAGAGGTGACCCAAGAAGATATTAACCGTCTGCTGGAGACTTTCGGCGAGTTAAATCACTGCAATATCTGGTCTCGCGTCACTCGAGATGACTTTACCGTGCGACGTTTTCCGTAAGTATTCAATGCTATTGATTCACTTAATTATTAATTCAACTAAATTTATTCGGTTTATCTATATTCGTTCAACTTTTTTTAATATCTCCTGTTTAGTCTCGGATTTGTCAACGATATCTTATGTTGTGAGTTGACTAATGATGCTCGGGAGAGACTTTGCCGAACGAAGAGTGACTATACTGGTTTGGTGGTGAAGTATGCACCAAAGGTAAGCTTCTTTGAGCCCGATCCAGTAGAGAACGCAACCATTTTGACCATGGTGGCAGAGAATGGTCTTGGTCCCCAAGCTGTTTATATTAGTGAAAAGTGTCAAATTCAGCAGTACATCAAGGTGAGAGGTTAAAATTCTTGAATTGTCTCTCACACAATTTTTTTTTAATTTTTAGTCAAATACCTACTCGTACCAAGATGATTGTGATGAGGAGACAGTTCGCGAGCTAGCTCGTCTCTTAGCTCGCTTTCATGCCTTAAAACCACCGGTTTCAAAGAATACTTATCAACGATTTGAAGAGATCTTTGATGATCTCGAGAGCTTCAAAGAAATGGAACCAATCTTCAGGCGAGAATATTTGCCACACGTGGAGAAAAATACCGAGTTTAAAGAGAAATACTGTAAATATAAGAATTACTTGTGACATCGTTTTACTAGTCATCTTGTATTATATCTTTGTCATAGATGATGTTCTCAAACAGATTGAGATCAAAGAGAACTCGAAATATTTGCGAAAATTGATTAAAAGTGTGAAGGCACCTCATGTTTTCATTCACCGCGACTTCAACCGAGGAAACCGACTGGTGACCACCGAAAATGGCGGCAAGACCAAGCGAATCTATCTGGTCGACTTTGACTACTCAACTTACAATCATCGAGGTTTCGACTTTGGCCGATACTTCTCCAACTTCCGCCATCGCGATGACATGTTTGGCAATGAGGGTTTTCCCACCGACCAAGAGCTTGAACTCTTTCTTGACGCCTACCGACTGGAGAGTTCTCGCATTCTTGGCCTATCCTATCTTGAAGATCCTGCTAACTCGTTGGAACAACTTCGAGACGAGTGCAAGCTCTTTACAATTGACGCCTATTTTGGCGATGTTTCCTTTGGTCTAATGATGTACCTTAGGGATGTGGACGGTCTACGGAATGATTATTTTTTGGTAAGCTATGAGCACTGAGAAAAAGCCTAAACGGTTTAATTTTGTTGTTATTTAATATTTAAATGTTTAGAGCATTGCGAAAAATCGTTATGAAGGGTTCCTTAGACTGAAGAAACAATTTGTTGAAGATGGCTCTCTGGCCAGAATTGAGAACGGTGGTAAATGAAGCTATCTAGTCTGCTTAACGCTTTTACTTGCCAATTTAACTTAAAATTTAACATGTCACAGAGGTCTTATTGCAATAAAACTCACTTGATCATTGCTCGTCTATCTACTTTTTTCAAAGGAACTTGCGAAACTACGGATTTCTTATCACAAAGTGGAATAAGCACAAAAAACGCTCTCGCGTTGATTGAATACATTTGACATTGATATTGATGTCAGTGATATATAGACACATATATCTCTTTTATATGCTTCAAACTTGAGTAAAGATTTGTATCGAACTGAGTACAGAGCAAGAACAAGGTTATTAGTTAAGTCAACATCAATCTCAGAACATGGAGAAGAAGTGGAATGTTACCGAAGAGGACATTGATCGTTTGTTGAAAACCTTTGGCGAGTTGAACCACTGTGACCCGTGGTCGCGTGTCACCAGAAATGACTTCACTGTTCGACGTTTCAGGTAAAAAATATGACAAAAAGTCAAAGAGTAGATTAAGAGTGAATTAAATTACAATTATCTATATTAGCGCAAATTTTTGGAATTCAGAAATTATTTGCAGTTTTGAGAAACTTAAAATCAAAATTAAAATCAATCATACTTTTGTAAATTTATAAAAACACTAACCAAACCAACTAAAACAATTCTAACACAACAAGAAACCATTGATTTGGATTGACAGTTTTGGCTTTGTCAACGATATTTCGTGCTGCGAGTTGACCGAAGAAGCTCGCAAACGACTGTGCCAAACTAATCTGGACAATGCTGCGGTGGTTGTCAAATACTTTCCCAAAGATCCCTTCTTTGAGCAGAATCCCATCGAGATGACAGCTATTCTCACTATGATTGCCGAAAATGGTCTCAGTCCTCAAAATATTTACCTTAGCGATGAATGCCATATTCAACAGTATATTGAGGTAAAATATTCATTTTTGTGGTTTTACAGTTTTCTCTCTCTCTCTCTCTCTCTCTCTCTCTCTCTCTCTCTCTCTCTCTAACCTAACAATCGGTATCTTGCAGTCGAGTCGAACCTTCACCTACGAGGATGATTGTGACGAAGAGATGGTACGTGAATTAGCTCGTATCTTAGCACGCTTTCACTCTCTGAAACCACCACTGTCCACGGCCAACCAGCAACAATGTCAGTTGCAGTTCGACGATCTCGGCAAACTTCAACTCCGAGATACACTTGCCAAGAAGCACTACTTACGCCACTTGGAAAACAATCCCGAATACAAGAAAAAATACTGTGAGTAACACAAATAAAGTTTCCTCTGTTTGAAGGAAACAATTGGTATCTGATTATATGAAAGATTCTAAACTCACGATGTATTGCAAAAAACTACTTGCTGTTTCTTCCGTTTAGAGGAAACTCATTTAAAAGATTAATATAATATACAACTATTGTTGGAACGCGTAAAACTTTTATTTATAGAAAAAATGTTTCAGAATCCTTTATATGATCGAGTACTTATTTTTGCTGGCATGGGGAAAACCCATTTTCAAGGGTGTAATTACTAATTAGACAGTTTATCATTTAATTTTTTTTCGTTGTGCAGATGAAACACTAAGTTTGTTTGATGTCACCGAGGGATTTGAATTTTTGCGAGAATTGATTGGCAAGGTGGACACGCCACACGTCTTCATTCATCACGATTTCAACCGAGGTAATCGACTGGTCACCACTGAGAAGGGTGGCAATCACAAGCGAATCTATCTGCTCGACTTTGACTACTCGGGCTACAACCACCGAGGGTACGACTTTGGCCGCTACTTCTCCAACTACCGCCACCTCGATGACATGTTTGGCAATGAGGGATTTCCCACCGACCAAGAAATGGAACTCTTTCTTGGCGAGTACCAACGAGAGAATTCTTGCATTTTCAGAGAGTCTTACCTGGCCGATCCGGCTAACTCGATGGATCAACTACGCATCGAAAGCAAACTCTTCACACTTTACGCTTACTTCCTTGATGCTTCTTTTGGGTTACTCATGTACGGTAACAGCCCAGAGGGAGAGTTCTCCGAGCGATTTTTGGTATTCAAATTGCTTTATTTGATTTCCATTGTAAACTTTTAATTGTATTTTTTTCTCAATAGAATTTCTCTCAAATTCGATATGAAGGATTTCTCAAGTTGCGTAAACAATTTACTGAAGATGGTACTCTTGCTTCATTTGAGAAGGTATCAAGAGTAAATGACCATTTTGCAACAATCAAGTTGCAACAATAATAAATTAATAAATTGTAGCGTACCTGGTCAAGATGGCGAGGATTTTTAATTTCGAATTGAGCGGAAGTTCGATCTATCCTCTATGTCGCAGGCTAAAGCGTACGACAGGAGTGAGACCGCCAAGAA